>JAZGLO010000718.1:1050000-1147500 GCA_036873155.1 Biomphalaria sudanica | reverse complement strand
ACCGGATAGTAAAATTAGATACTTGGCCGGAGCCGGATACCTACATGACTCAAACAGCTCGTTTTACAAATTTTGCAAATCTTCTAAATAACATACATATATATTCATATTATTTTTTTATTTACTTTCTTGCTTTAAACTCTATTACTGATTGATAAATTAAAATTAACAGCATTTTTAAAGACATTTGCTTATCATAAACTAATCTTTGTAACATGAGATGGTATGTGTGTGTATAAGGCCGCCAATCGTAAAGTAGCATGTGGGATAACTCATGTAGAATATATAAACTTATATGTAACTTATGTAATTTTTTCAAAGGTTAAGTTCAATCTTGGTTATATAGCGTAAATCTCTCTTAAGTACAATCTATGTTGTTTAGTGGGTAGATGTTTGTGTTCATGTATTTGACACCATCAACTTGTCATTAGGCCACAAACCGCTTCTGGTTTGTGCCTAATACAGATAGAGACTAAGTATATATCTTAAGTAATACCAGCAATAACGAGGAGTTACTCGACACTCTTAAATTATTATTCAGAATATTGTGATTCAATCAAGACACACATAACACAAGACAAAACATAGCTGCTTCGGTCAAAGGACTTATTCAACCAATGGGCAGTTAAACCCAAATATGATATATATATATATTAGGATAGGATTAAAGCCGCATATTATGTACATCTTGTCTGTCAGTCCGTCATGTTAATATCGAAAATAAAAACAACTAAAAGCTATTAAAAATTTGATTAACCTTTAATTTTCCTTCCGGAAACATGGCAATAGTTTTTAAGCATCTATAATTGTTCCGGATGTTTGAGAGAAAAAGAGAATTCTAGATAAATCTAATACCGTTAATTACATTTTTGGAATGGTCTCGTATGAGAATTAGATGTACCATAGCCTTGGGGAGAGATTTGTATACCATATTTTATTGTTAGGGAGGTTTTTTTTTCCTTAAAAAATCGGAACATAATATTAACGATAATTTTATATTAAAACGTTTAGCTAGAAAATTAACTGTAATGTACGATAGAAGTGCGATTTTACTTTAATAGAGTTAGAATGTTTTTCATAAAAATCCTGAACAATTGATATTCGTAACTGAGAAGATGATTATTTGTTTTTGTTATTAGAAGAGGGTTTTAGTTACTTGTGTTAGTGGATTTTTCATATAAAATTGGGAACAATTTTGGCGACGATTTGTAAGAAAATTTAAGTAGTGTAGGTTGATTTCTTTTTCAAAACCAAATCCGGAACATTCTTTACAGATTAAAAAAAAACTTCTGCTATGTTTCAGCAAGAAAATTCAATGAAAAGTCTAAAAAGTTTTTCAATAATCGTTTCTAGTAAATTACTTTCTTATTTTAAAATCCTGAACAACCTATTGTCGATATTTTTTAAGAAAAAAAATCATTTGACATACATTTGTTTTAAGTTAAAAATACGGAACAATTGGATATCGATAATTAAACTATAGTGACTTATTGTCCAAGAATAGAAGGGTAATGTAAGTCAAAGATCCTATTTCAAATAATCGTTTGACATTTTTTTTAGTGAAACAATATCCGGAACAACTTTATAGTTCTTCATACTTCATAGCACGGAAATTACATGTAATATAAGTTAGAAGAGCAAACAAACATTCGTTGGCATTGATGTGTTTTTCACCAAAACGTCCGGAACAATCTATTCTAGATAGTTAAAACTATTGCAATGTTTTGGAAAGAACATTAAAGGTTAAATCAGATTTTGAATAGCGTTTAGTGCTGTTTTTTTTTTTTTAAATAAACGTGACAGCAGACCGACCAACAGACAAAACGCACAAGAATAAGCGGCTTCTATCCTGATGGGGGCACTAAACAAAAAATAAATAAAATCTGATTATTATAATTTTTTTAAAGGAATTAGTTTAGCACTATCCCATGTCACGGCGTTACGCTACTGCACGAAAGTCGCTGTATAAAAAGTCCTTTTGAAAATTGTGGGTAATATTTACATACAAAGTGCATTCTTAGCCTTAATAACAAACACACATAAATCTTTTCATTTCATTTTAGCAGCTAGATAACGAGAAAAAACAACACCTTTAACTAATATTTATATTTGTTGTGAACATTTCCTATACATTTTATAAATATATTTGACTTAGTGATACTGAAAGTACACATTAAAATATCGTCTTTTGTTAACATAATGTAAAATTGCCCCCCTTACATTAACGTTATGGTTTTAGAATTCGTGTATTTTTATGAAGAAATCGCTTGCATAATTAATTTTATAAACTAAACGGTTTGCTTTTAGAAAACCAAAAGTAATCGTTGCACCTAGACTTTTCAAGCATCATCGCATGATGAAATAATATTTTTCATTTCTCTTCTAGTTTTCGAGATTTGAGTGTGACAGAAGGACATTTTGCACAAACCTAATAGCGGTTTTTCTCCTTACGGGGCCGCAAAAAAAATAAAAATCCTTTTATGTCCAAACAATGTTAAAATTGCTTTCTGGTGCTTCGGCAAAGGGACATAATTATAAGTGTCTAAATTACATGCATTTTAAGTTGGTGTTGGCAAACGTCCAATTTGCCTGTTAGAGTTATGTCCCTTAGGTGTTCATTGTTTCCCCTTAATTTGTTAGGATCCACTTCATTATGTACAGACAAAGTGGATAATGAGATTAAAAGACCATGGCCTCTTACACACCCGATATTAACAAGTTCATTTAACAGGATGGTAACAAGTACTCGCCCCTTTCGAAGTCTGTTTGCTCACGAGGCAGTCGAAGTAAAGCTTAGAATTTGATAGAAATTTTAGACAGTTTCTTTATTGTAGTTTAGATTGTATTTATCGTTAAGGGGGAAAAAATAGACCGTTTATGAAAGAGAATTGGGAATGAAAAGTAACAAGAATTTTTTTTTTTCAATCAATTCCTTGTATATAAACCTGAGATTGGTCTCATTCTATCTTTTCTTGTAATGCTTCAAGATTTCAAGGTGTCTTTCCAATGAGCTTTGCACCATCTTCTATGACAGTCCAGCTCAGAATTTATACAGAAGACGCTACGCAAAAATGTTTAAAATGTATTCAACTCTTTACTGAATACAAAAAAAAACAGTTGAGTTGAGTGCGGAAATACCCGTTGAAGCGTATTGATAATATGAATAAACATTTGAGTCGAGTGCAGGAATACCCGTTGAAAGTGTGTTCAAAATAATTAGATAATTCATTTTATGGGGATTATATTTTGAAAAACCGGCCAAATTGGAGCTTTCACTGTGTGGTCAGTTAGCTAGTAATTGTGTTCTTACAGATATACATAAACTGTCCGATTTCTAGGGACTCGTTAGAGCCGTTTTCGAGATCCGGTCCACCGAACCATGAAGAGTTTGCAATCTAATAAGAGGAAATGTATAAAACAGTAACGATAACAAGGCTTCTCACATCGCCTCGGCAACCTCACGAGTCAAGGCTTTTCATTCTGTGGCATTTTACGTCTCGAGAGATGATTCTATTTCCCTTTCCAACTTCTTGTGTGACTAAAGAGGCCAAGCCTTGATACACAGCTGCGGTCACAGGTTGGGGTAATCACCAGGCGCCGTTAGAATTTCATGCTTTTTATATTTCATTAGGTATTAGTTTATCATCAAGGTTAAAATACTATATACTATGGCAGGTTAAAAGTTAGGTGCTACATTAAGTCAAGTTAAAGTTTACATGTTAAACCATGTCAGATTAAAAGTCAAGGGTTTGCAGCGGCGTCTGCCGAAAGGCTTGGTTGACCGACTTTTTAGATCCACGCCTTTGAAACCTCTGCTCGCAAACGTGTTTCGTGCACGAGACAACTAATCACGTGACAACTAACCCTTTGTTTACCTTTCTCTCTTAGATACATTCCATGTGCCAGGCAAGGTAAAGCATAGTTAGTCACTGCGCTGGCTACACGACTCCCCGTGAACTGTTAACTATAAAAGTATATAGATGAATTTCACTGCATGTGTTTCATAGGTTACCATGTCTCAATGGAAAACTATTTTTTTTGTACAATACCTCTATTTAAGCCACTCCCTCATGGGGGGGGGGGGGTGGATGCTGTGTGGGTGCCACCTGGACACGTTTAAAAAAAACAAAACGTCTCTAACAATTTTCTCATAAATTGCACAGTTGATGTGTAGTGCCGAGAAAAGAACCACTGGCTCGTTGAACACACCTAGAAAACTCTAGTTAATGATTTTTCAAAGTAAAAAAAAGAAATAAAAGTAAATTTGGATAGAGAAGTAGGCCTAGGTCTAGATCCAACATCATGTTTTAAAAGGACTATCGCATTCTTGAAAGGAATATCGCGTTCTGGAATTTCCGAATGTAAGGCATAATGCATTCAGAGTTTAATAAATGAAATAATTATTTTACGCATCGTCTTCAAAGTCTAGATTTAATGCCCAATCATCGGAATAGTATTAATTTCATTAAAGTCTAGTAGATCTATACATTAAAACAAGATGCTCTTCTAGGAAGGAAGGGGGAAATGGCGTGAGGCAAAAATGTTCCATTGTTTTTAATCTAACATTCATTAGTAACATGCAGTAGTTGTTAGGAGAAAAACAATCGCTCTACAACAGGGGCTCTCAACCTGTGAGTCGCGACCCCCTTGGGGGTCGATTGACGATTTGCCAGGGGTCGCCTAAGACCATCAAAAATAAGGATTGTTATTGTCTATTCTTCTATTGCTGTATGTGTGTGTATGGGGGGGGGGGGTCGCGGCAGAGTGGGATATTGGAAAAAGAGGTCGCCGAGCTTAAATGGTTGAGAACCGCTGTTCAACAAGTTGTATAAAGGATGCATTGTCTTTAAAAAAAATATGTTAAAATGTTTTGTTTTTGTTTATGACCCAATAGTCCCAGGAAACGAACTTTACCTTCTCTTGGGGCTATAGGCTGCAGGCGTGGCTACAAAAGAGAAGGTGATTACGTCATATGCATTTTATGTAACAACTTAATGGTACATATTAATCAGAATCTTAAACTCTACCAAGTCGTTGTCTGATTCAGGCAACCTGTTCCATGCTCTAATGGCACTAGGGAAGAAGGATCACTTTTAAGAATTTGCCCTGGCATTTGGAATAAGAAGTGTGCCTAAATCTTTGTGTCTTTCTGAGTATTTTATTAGATTGTGTTTATTGAACACCAAAACTTAGGATCAATATATTAGTTACTTGGATGTCATTGACTATAGCTGTCTTGATTCTACTACTGTACAGATACAGATCCATCTAGGGCTTAAATTTTTTTTGAAATATTAACAAATAATTAGTTATGGAAGCAAAATATTCAAAACGTAAAATTAAAAAAACTAACAAAAAGGAAACGATACGAAAAATCATACACACACTCACACACGCACGCACAAACACACAATTTCTCTCACTCTCTCTCTCTTCCTGAAATCCTTCTAGCCTGTCTTCAAAAACAGATCCTCCCTGGGGACTTTCTCGTGAGGGCAAAACAGAGCCCACCAAAGGACTTAGCATGTCCTAATTACTCGCTAATCAGAAATGGCTCGTGTCTCACACAATAACATGGCGTGCCCAAGATCTTCAGTGGTCCAATTCTAAAAAAAAACACAAAAAACGAGAGATTTTCACGTCCTCTTAAATGTGTGTACGCTTGTGTGTTAGAGTGTGTGTGTGTTTTTGCGAGTATGTTCTCGTGAAATATGGAAAGTCTTCAATGATTAATATTTGTAATACCTAAAGAGTTAAGTGGTATTTTAGAAGAAAACAAAAGTACCCTTTTCGGACCTTGTGATCTATAGGGAAGATGCTGTAAAGGTCATCTGTTTTAGTGGCCTACGGTTAACGAGGGTATCATGTGGCCAGCACAACGACCAACCTCTACTTTTTCCCAACTAACGGCAGGTATCTGTTAGAGATGGGTGGACTCCTAGGTCTGTGTGTGTGGTGGATCGTGACAAACTTTCGTAATGTTTTAATATTAAAGTCTACTGAATATTCATATTTTCTCTTTCATTATTTTGTAACAATTTTCTTAAACAATAAAAATCTATCTAAGTGGAAAGTAAACATTGATTCTTTTCTTTACATTTTAATTTTTAATTTCAAATGATTAACTTTTGTATGGCAGCGGCAATACACAAAAGTAATAAGAATAATACTATATAATTGTTACTTTCCATGAGTCCCATTGCTGGAACACAGGGATTCAATGGTATATGTAAAATATGTTGTTACGCAGCACAAGTTGAAGTGGAAAATTTCATCTCGAAAGGATAGTGGTAAGTTGTCAAAATTAAGTCTTCTAATTTTGGACTATGACACAAATGTGAGTTAATAGTAAGAGTTCAAGTAGTATAGGAAAACAAAACGATGTTATTATTTTTACAACAAATTTTACAAACAAATTAAAAAAAAATTAGAAACATGTAGAAACTATCTGTGGTTAATTGGTTAAGCGCTTGTCTTCCTAGCCTGGGGTGCTGGTTTCAAATCTCGGTGTAGACTGGGATTTGAAATTTTGGGATTTTTAGGGCGCCCCCCTGAGTCCACCCAACTTTAATGGGTACCTGACTTTAGTTTGGGAAAGTAAAGGCGGTTGGTCGTTATGCTGGCCACATGACACCCTGATCGTTAACCGTTGGCCAAAGATACAGATGACCTTAACATCATCTGCTCTATAGATGGCAAGATCTGAAAAGGGTACTTTACTAGAAACTAACTCAAAACCAACTTTCGTTTTTAAGATGGTGTGAGTGTTATTGGAATGTCTAGCAGACATTCTGTTGCTAAATGTGAGACTTCAGGAGGAGTAAGTGGAAGTAGTTAAGTCCCCTTCCAGACCTTACGATCTAGAGGTCATCTGATTCTGCAGTCCAAGGTTAACAAGGCTGTCATGTGGCCAGCACAATGACCAGCCTTTTTGACTTGTTCACAACTATCAGGAGCTCATTAGATTTGGGTGGACTCAGTGGCGCCCTCCAAATCCAGAAATTCTAAATCCAGAACTTCACGGCATTCGAGCCCAAAACTTCTCGGTTTAGAAGAGCTTTACAACTTAGTCACCATGCTCACACACACACACACACATACACACACATGTGTTTTTCTCTTGACTTGAGTCGCTTGCATACCTTTAGTATCTGACATATCTGAGAATCGTGCATCCTTTGAGTATCTACCTCAAGAGAAATGAGAGAAGGAAGATTGGCAGATATTTTGAAACAAATAGACAAAACTGAAATAGATCAAGGACGCAATGTTGAAAGATCACTGTTGCCAACTAAACAATAAAATAAATTGTGCTACAAGCTTTTAGAGGTCAGAAATTTAATTCTACAATGATTTAAAAAATGCACAAAATGACTAGGTTCGTTTTAAAATGTATACAGCATATCACTGATTCTGTGTTCTGAACTTTGGTTGGTTTCAAAATCTGGATCTTAAGGTTAAGTCTTCGAATTATGTTACAAAGTTTTAGCATCAATCGTATTATAAAAGACTTTGAATTAAGTCATTTATACGTATTTCCTATTAGGTTTTAGAATAGGTGTAAGTTTAGCTACTTATAAATTTGCATTCATTTACGAAAATCTTAATGGATCTTGTTAAATGTTTTACATGTTTCGGATGTTTCTTCAGAGTTGAAGATAGTTTACTTCCTAGTCCAAAACTCCCGCAGGACGACGGGGGATAGGAGCGGGCAGGATTTAAACCCTCGACCATCGATAAATCCGAACGACAGTCCAGTACCCAAACCGCACGACCAGGCAGCCATCTTATTCACCAATCGTATACAAACAACATTTAGCCACGTGATTCTCTATCTCTTCTATAGAAATTACGTTATACACAATGGCTATCACGTGACAGTTTTAATTTCGTTTTTATCCATATTATCACGTGGCTAAATGTTGTTTGTTTACGACTGGTGAATGAGGTCCATTGTTCATATTTATGTCCTAATGAAATTTATAAAATATTCTTAATCAATAAATACCATCTATTTAGAAATGAGAGTAATTCAATATGACGGAAATAGAACCACTCTTACAAGACTCGAACCTAGGACTTTTTCATGAGTAGTTGTAAAAAGAAATCAATTAAAATTTGGGTTGGGGTTCAGGTTAGTCATCCGTAAAATAGAGTATTGTTTTTTGCAAAGCTTCTATCAAGTCACTCTGTCTGTCTGTCTGTCTGGTACATATCTTGTACACGTTATTTCTCCCACATTCCATTCTCGAATCAAGCTGAAACTTTGCATAATTATTCATTCTCTCAGAACATGAATCAATTTTAAAAAAATAACCATTTACTTAATTAATGGTAATTTATTAATTTTGTTTGATATAGAAAAAGGAAAATAAATCTTACAATATTGAGAGATATGGATGTAAATGTACAGCTCTTTACCTTATGTGAGCTCTTTTTTAAAAAAAAAGTATTTGTGTATTTTTGCTTGTTTAATGTATTTTTTTTTAAAAGGGGGATTTCTTAGTTTTCTCTAATAAAGAAAGAAATAAAATCCCTTGTAAAATACTACTTTGTTTTCTTATACAAAATCTTTACCAATTCAGGCAGACAGACAGACAGACGGATAGAACACAAGAGCTATTAACTTAACAAAAACAGTGGTCAAAGCTCGTGAAAACATCTAGGGCCTCGCAGCCAGGCCTATGGCCGCTGAAGTCTTAGATCTCTATCAGATTCCAGCTTCTGACACCAAGCAAAGTGGTTGGCGGAGTGGTTGGCGAGAGAAAGATGTCTAGGTGTTTTGTTGATGTGTGTATGTATGTGTGCCTGAGTGTGTCAGTGAGAGGCTGTCGTAACATACTGGGGGAATCTACCCGGGAACAAGGATTCATTATCCTTTCCGCCTTAACTGAACTCTGGCTACACATCTCTTGTGATATAAACACTCATAAGAGTGAGTTAGAGAGGCGATGATAGGAGAGAGATAAAGAGTGAGTGAGAGAGAGAGAAACAATGTTCGCCTAAGCCATCTTCTTATTCCACGTAATGAAGCTCTAGACTGGAGGTAGAATTGAGAATTTTAGTTGAAGTCTTGAGAGAGATGAATGATCATAATCGTGGGGGGGGGGGGGGTGTTAGTTCACGAGCAGTACAGAAGAGAGACAGAGCATTAGAGAATGAGAGAGAGAGAGGGGGGAGAGAGTAGAGGGAAGGCAGAGAGCGAGAGAAGTCATCCGGGTTACCTAACTTATTTCTGTATGCCAGTAAATCTATCCCCACCCCCACCCCTATCTCCTTCTTCCACTCACCCACATCTCCACTCCTACCCCCCCCCCCCCAACCCCTTCTTGGCCACTGCCGACGAGCGAGTTAGTCTGGCCTCTGTGTTTAAGCCTGTGTCGGACTCGGCGCTGCAATCCCGTCCAACGGTTTTACCAGTGTGAGCGCTGGCTAGCCTCACCAGGAACTACCGCTTCACACACGCGTTCGTTCGCCTTCTTCTTCCCCGACCCCCTTCGTTCTCTTTCTCCTCTTTTTTTAAAATTCAGTTTTATTTTCCCCACATCTTTTTCTTTTCTTTCCACATTTTGGATTTTGTCCGTAAGGTTTAGTGCGCCTTCATTCCTTCATGTGTGCTAATTCAAGTCGGAATTTATTGGTCAAAAGGATTTTGCAAAGATAAAAAAAAAAGTCTGTGTATAAAAAAATATAATCGATTACGTGAAAATAAAATCGTTTTTACTTCTTTTCGACTACATTTTTGATCATGTTACTTTTGCATAGTTCATAAGTTTCAAAAAGGAAATTATCATCCGACCAGTGCTTCTGTGTAATCAGGTAGGTGTTTATTTATATATATATATATATATATTCAATAGGAGAGTAATGTCAAACAACATTTGAATGAGAGAGTCTACTAATGTCTCATCACAACAAAAATGGGGTAGATTTTTAGGACGACTACAAAAAATTACGATTTCGTGCTCTGCTGCTTAGAATGAGACCAAATTTCTACATTTTGTTTTGGCGCTGGTCTTTTTGGTGTTGCTGGTGGATGGGGAAGCAAGAAGATGGTCTGATGGGGAAGCAAGAAGATGGTCTGATGGGGAAGCAAGAAGATGGTCTGATGGGGAAGCAAGAAGATGGTCTGATGGGGAAGCAAGAAGATGGTCTGGTCAGAAGAGCAGGATAATGAGAGGCAAGGGGCACTTCTCATTGGCTGTGTTACTTTTGTAGCTAAGTAGGTCCCAATAGGAGGCCTTTTCCCCATCAACAATAACAACAGCGGCAACGATGTAGAAATAACTGGAAGACTGAGCTCATGGACTCTTTAGTCTTCTAGTATTTACTTGTGTGTGTGTGTGTGTTTTTGTGTGAAAATGTGTGAAAAGTGTGAGAGAAGGGAATGGGGCCTTATAACATTTTAAAGCAAGGAGACTCGCGCACACACACACACACACACAGAAACAACGCCAGTCAGCTCCAAGAGTCCATCAGATGGGGAACTGTGTAGGTGGCAGCTGATGTCTTAACCGTCAGGTCACTTAACGACCTTTCCGCCGTGATAGGGTTAACAGACAAACTGGACTCACGGCAGTTGTTGTTTTTTTGTTTGTTTTTCTAAATCTCAAATCTCGCGATATATAAAGTCAAAGTAGTCAAACTAAATATGTCCACAGCAGAAATGATATCAAATTGAATGTATTGAAATAGAAGCCATGTGTGCAATAGTAGGCCTATAGATTCTAGCTTGATAACTTTGAATTTATTGAAATAGTCTTAATTGGCCATATAATACTGGGAAATGGATGACTTGGAATAGACCTATATACAACTAAGAAATATGTAATGCATACTGCAGTTACATAGATCTAGGCCAATTTCTATTGATTTCTCTAATATGTGTTCATTTAAAAATGCTTACATTTGCATTTCATGCTCTGTAAAATACAAGTCAACTTAGTGCAACATCTATAGGATTTCTTTCTTCCAGTATAAGAAACTGCATGATTTTATTAAGTAGCATTTACCAAAAACTTATCATACAAAGACTTATAATACAATGACTTATACAAAGACATCATACAAAGACTTATCATACAAAGACTTATCATACAAAGACCTATCATACAAAGACTTATACAATGACTGATACAAAGACTTATTATGGTATGACTTATACAAAGATTATCATAAAAAGACTTATCATACAATGACTTTAAAAAAAAGGAGACTTATTATGCAAAGACTTATAATAAAATGATTTATAAAAAAGATGTATCATTCAAAGAGTTATCATACAATGACTTATACAATGAATTTTCATACAATTAGTTTAACAAAGACTCATCATACAAAGAATAATCATACAAAGACTTATCATGCAAAGACTTATCATAAAATGGCTTATAATACAATGACAATTTCAATTATAAAAGGAAAGGGCCAGTTAGCATACATTCCTGACCATAGTTGTTACTGCTTTACGATTGTTTTTTGAAACACCGGCAATGTAAATGTACATGATAATTAGACGCTGCTATATTTAAAGAAAATGTTGCTGTGTCATAGGAGGAGAAAACGGTGGGACACGACTGAAATTATAACCAATACTCATTACATTTATACTCAGCATGTCCCTCACTCTTCCCGTTATCAATTGAAATGAATCTTTTCTTTCTACTAGCAAGCAGTGTAGTTTCTAGTATCTTCAGCTTAGAATAGAAATGAGCACACCTGAATACAGATAGGAAGATAGTTATGTGCTATGCTTACTGAGCTGTGAATCCATTCCTTCGTGTTAATTAGAGCATCTAACTGAATGAACAAAGTTATTGGCAGACCAGGTCGATGCTGGTGTCATGTTTCATTTTTCGATGGCACATGGGAAGAACTTTTCTTTGTAATAAACTGTTGCTCCAAGCTAATGAAATAATAATTTAGGCTTCTTAGTAGTGTTTTTGAGTCCAGAAAAATACATCAGTTAGGGAAAGTAAAGGCGGATGGTCACTGTGCTGGCCACATGAAATCCTCGTTAACCGTCGGCCATAGAAATAGATGAGAATTACGTCATAACCTCAAGATCTGAAAGGGGAATGTTATAGACGGTCGTTGACTTGTAGCATCAGAATGCTGGTAGATAACTTCACCGCTGTAGGATGAGTAGATCTTTATATCTTTTATTATAAACTTGAAATAACTTTCTTTTGTGAACTAAATAGAACGTTTATTACAATAAAGAAAAATGTAACTCGGGATCCAATGAAATCAATGTAATAGACTTGAGTCATATTATCAAACGGTATTCTGAACACAATCTAACTCACTACAAGAACACGTCTTTTCACTCTGGCAATCTGGAGTCATTTCCCGGATGACGACAATGCCGTTTATCTTGCATCATTCACACTGCATAGCTAACCTCTTCCCACCTTCACCGCAGAAACACACATACATACACTTCGCGTAACAGAGAACTTAATATATTTTTGACATTATTTGTTTCGCCACAACAGAAACTCAACGAGGAAACTCTAAGTCATTGTTAAACAACGAATAGCTACTAACTTTATGCATAAACTGCATGCCTTTTTAAAGATTCTATGCCCACATGGTCCTAAAACATAATCAATTATCAACACTGAGACAATGTCTCTAATCATGCTATCAACTCAATTAGTTCAGCATGTCGGCAAGTCCTCAGACACACACACACACACATCACGTGCAATTAAACTCCGTCAAAGTATCAGTTAAACATTCCCAATGCAAACACAAGACTGATTTAGTCCAGCGCGCCATAACACTGACATTACAGGTCACTAAGGTCAGACAATTGACAACACACCTGTATGTCAGTCATCAATACTGTTACAGTAATACTTACAAACGTGATATGTTTTTCCGGGTATTTTACTGCATCATTATTCGGTACTTGTAAGTTGTCCATTAGTGTCTAATATTAATTTGCTGGCCCCACAATATCACATTTCTGGGTAGGAAGAGAACGTTCTCATACAAATCTCCCACTTAGTTACTCATTACACATTTATTGTTTCGCTTACGTTCACAATCTTTTGTTATTACAATATCTCTATTCAAGTCAGAACGTCGTGGAACCTGGAAACTATAATCTGGACGCGGATCTCAAACACGGTTCTAACGATTTTGCTAGAAATTTAACAGTTGGTGTATATCGCTAAGAAAAGAAGCACTAGCTCGTTGGCTAAACAGGAAAAAAAAACTCTAGTTTGACCGTTATAATATTTCATAGTAAAAAAGTCATAAATTTAATTTGGCTAGAGAACTTTTCCTAGATCTAGAATCTAGATCCAGCATCGCTTTGGAAAGGACTATCGCGTTCTTGAAAAGACTATCGCGTTCGGGAATTTCCGAATGCAAGGCATTCAATAGTTTAATAAAGAATTAATGTTAAGGAACATTTCGCGCATCATCTTCTAAGTCTAGATCTAAAGGCCTATCAGTGGAATAGTATAAAATGTAGTAGATGTATCCATTCGCTTAACCAGGACTCTTTCTGGGGCGAGAATGGGGCGGGACAAAAATATTTTTTTAAAATCTAATATTTATTAGTTACTAAGAGAAGAAGAATCGCTCTATCAACTCTATGTTTTATAAAGGAGGTAGATTATCTTTTTAAAAAAGGTATTTATAATGTTTCTGATGTTTTTGTTGTTCAATTTACTATTCAGCTATCGCCCTATAATGTTATCTTTATTTCATGGCCTGTAAACTTTCATGTAGGCCTTCTCCACGGCCTCAATGTCATATATGTCCCAGCAATACTAAAATTAGGTCATGTTTTGTTAATCTGCAACAAAACTGAACCCAAGTCCTTTCCTTGAAGGACTCAAAGAGTTTACAGTTATTGGTATTGATTTAAAACCAATTAAGATAACAGCTCTACCTACCAGGAAACCAGGAATCAATGGATGTTAGAAATGTTAAAACATTTTTTGTTTGTATGTGGGTATGAGGATGGACTTAATCAAATAGTTAGGAAAAACAATCTGATATAGTGAGACCAATTGACGTCGAGTCCATCTGGATCTCCACACTGTACTTCATAACACCTGATCTTTGGACTACGGTCAATGGTGAAGGCAAGTGCCTCCTTTTCCCAACTCTTAGTGTTGATATTGAAGAGCTTCATGTCACATTTGCATACATCAGTATACTTTAAGAGTGGATGACCAGCGGCTCTCCTGCCTTCTGTTACATCCCCATTACAGAATGTCTTGTGGAACCCGACCTTGTGAGATTCTGGGAACGTGACCAAGTCCAGCCAAGGCGTCTGCTGCTGATAACAGAAATGATTTGTGCAAGGAAGTTAGGATTAGTGAATTATTAGATAGGGCGGTATGTTTAGGGCTCGGGGTTTGTTCTAAGGTTGTTAAGTTAGCATGCAGTTAATTGATATGAATTGTCTTACAATATATAGTTTTTATTTCGTTAATTCCAATAGAGTTTTCGTGACGACATAAACTTATTGACATATGTAGTAGAATAGTTTTATGGAAAGATTACTTACAGATGTATAGAGCCATACTCTCTAGTCCTCACCCTCTTTCTGTCTGTCTGTCTTGTCTGTCTTGTCTGTCTTGTCTGTCTGTCTGTCTGTCTCTCTCTCTCTTTCTCTCTCTCTCTCTCTCTCTCTATTTATAAATATATATATATATATATATATATATATACATATATAAATATATATATATATATATATATTTATATGTATATATATATATTCCTGTGAATCTCCCTATCTCTCTCTATCAATGTCTCTGTCAATCTCTCTCGCTCTCTTTCTCTTTCAATCTCTCTCTCTCACACACACTCACTCGCTCCGTCTCAGTATCAGGCATTTCCAATGCAAACATAAGAATGATCAATTTAAGCTCGACATACCATTGAGCTAGTCGGGGGTCCAAAAAAAACAAAAACAAACAACAACAAAGAAGTAGACAATACAATTGGGGTTGGGTGGGGTAGGGTGTCGTAAAAAGTAAACCTGGAAGTGACGTGTTGTTCTCGAGAGACTCCTTTATTATTAAGTACTGAGCAGGTGGAGGCGATAGGAGAGCCTGAGAATTGTGGGTGTTTTTGGTGGGAGGAAGCAGAAAACGTGTGACCCAAATAGAAGTTTCTGTTTGCCGAATTCCTTAAGAAATTGTGCTGCTACAATAAGAAAAGTCAACGTTGAAGTCAAATGGATAACTCCATGCCATATGACACATCTGTTGGGAGGGGGGGTAGCTGCTTGAGGGTTTTAATTTGCATAATTGATGCATTAACAGGGAGCCTGCAGGATAACTTTGCAGAAAGCCTTGAATAATTAGGTTATCTTGGCCTAGGGAAGGACAGGGCAGTCATGATGTAATAAAACAAATAGACATACCTAGAACATGCTCTTGTATAGGACTCGTGCACAGTCTTTCTCTAGGAAGCTAGAATTTCATAAATGTAGGTTTTAACAACTAGATCTAATATATCTGTAATCTTCATATTTTTATTAGAAATATTTACTTCATTTGAATCTTTAAAGCAAGGTTTTTATAAAAATCTAGTCTACAATAAAGTATTACAGACATTTATATTCGATAAAGAAGATTAAGAGTGCAGTTTTTCACGTGATTACGAAGACCCAGTTGCGACCTGCATCTTTTGCCACAACTTATGCAGACAAAGCCGTCGACTGCAGGGGTCTATTAAAGCTCCCTTTTCGTCGTCTGGCCTGTATTCGGGAGGAGCTTTTCATTGGGTCTCAAATGTGTGGCCCGCGTCTTTTGTGAGAGACTTGAAATTGTCTCTTTCAGACGCCATCTTTTTTCAGCTGCTTTCCTCTATGGCTATGCCAGTGAGGGCAAAATGACAATGAGTTGATCTTCATAGGGTCTACCATGTGCCACTAGTAAGTGGATGTCTGCCCCATAGTGGTATAGGTTTAAAATAGGAGTGAGTGTGGTGGAAGATGGTAGTGGCTGGATTGCATATCGAAGTATGCAATCTGTAATACATATTGAATCACTGTTATGTGCATGCATTTGACAGTAATAATATTTTTTTTAATCTATTGCGCTGTTCTTTTTTAAAACCTCTATCTGATAAGAAAAGTATATTTAGAGGATAATTGTTCCACCTTTTGAAAGAAAAATGTTTTGAAACAATTATGTCCCCTTTTAGAACACAGAGTTAAAACCGATAGCTATAAATAGATCAAATGCTGCTTCAAAAATTATAGTCAATGTTAGCTTCTGATCAATAGTAATGGGGAAAACAAATTGTGCAAACGCAGAAACATAGTGTGGGGGGGGGGGGAAGACATACGAGAAGATGGAGTTCTGGTCGAATTGAGAGAGCTGTAAATAGAGAGAGAGGAAAACAAAGAAAGAGAAATTAGATGAAAGAGAAACAAAGAGAACAAAGAGAAACAAAGAGAAACAAAGAGAAACAAAGAGTGATTGATAGAGAGTGACAGACAATAAAGAAGGTCAATGGAAACAATAAATATTCCCCTGTCTTTTTTTTTTATGTTTGACGTTGGTTCGAATCCTAATACTTCATTCTATTAGAGACATGAGGCCCTATTCTACTAGAGATATGAGGCCCTATTCTACTAGAGATATGAGGCCCTATTCTACTAGAGGTATGAGGCCCTATGCTACTAGATGTATGAGGCCCTATTCTACTAGAGATATGAGGCCCTATTCTATTAGAGATATGAGGCCCTATTCTACTAGAGATATGAGGCCCTATTCTATTAGAGATATGAGGCCCTATTCTACTAGAGTTATGGGGCCCCAAAAATCAATATTAGATCATTTTTTCCCATTGATCTTTCTTCAAAATGATTAATAAAATCCCTGAAACAATTGTTTAGAGCGCCCCAAAGCTAGTGGGGTCCCGTAAGCTCTAGCTTTTGTTGCCGAGAAGTAACTCCAGCCGTGCAGTCAAGTGAAGTAACTCCAGCCGTGCAGTCAAGTGAAGCTTGATTCAAATGTCATAAAAACGTTGTTACTTATAATAAATTTTTGTGTGGGGGTGGTGGGGGTGGAGGGGGTGGGTTTGTTGGAAAAAGAGCGAAACAAAACAGTGTACACTAACGTAGAAATATCGAGAATGTAGCAACTTATTATTATTATTATTACAAAGCTTATGTCAACTCACTCTTTCTCTGTTTCTGTCTGTCTGTCTGTCTGGTAAAAAGTTTGAACATTTCCATTCTCTGATCAAGTTGAAACTTTGCACAATTATTTATTGTACATGAATAAATAAAAAAATAACCAGTTGGTTAATTAATTATTGGTGATTAATTTTGTTTGATGTCGAAATAAGGGAAATAACTGCTACTTAATGAGATATTTAATTATTACGTTTAGACACTTTTTTTTTTCTCCCACAGCCCATTCTCGGATCAAACTGAAATTTTGCATGATTATTCATAGTCGATGACAATACACGAATTAATCCAAAAATTAACCAATTAGTTCATCAATTATTACTAATTATTTTCTTCTTTATGTGGCAGAAAGGGAGCTAACCCTACTATTTACAGATAAATGGCAGTACATAGCGGTTCTTTCGCTAAGTTAAGCTTTGTTTTAAAAAAGTTATCTTTTTTTTTTCTTTTGCTTGTTTTACGGATCACATTTTTAAAATTGATATTGAAATTGATTTACCGGACTTGTAATGTCAAGTACGACTAGCTCATAAAGCTGAAGCTTTGACAAATCCGTAAGTTTAGTTAATAGCATGCTTTCATTATTTGGTCATACAGGACATACCTGTTTTATAACTTTATTGTAGTGTGATTAAAATGCACACACACACACACACGTAGAGGCGCAATGAGTCTTATATATGTCAGTCATCTATAAATAACCAGTTATTTGATTGTTTCTGGTGAAGAGAATACAGGAAGTGTTGATAAGCTATGTACTTTCACGTATACACCTTTTAGCACTGTAAAATAAAATTTCCAAGCACCTTCGCTTGTAGTACCAAGCTATGTTATTGTTTAGTTGGCGACTGTGATATTTAAATATTCCAATATGGCGTCCTTAAGATTGATTACTTTCTCTGTCTATTTTAAAATCTGTCCAAAAGCTCGTACCCTGTCCCGCTGTCTACATGTTTATAACATAGAGGCAAATGGCAGCACAGAATACGGAAGTATATACAAACTATTCCTTTTTTAAAACTTTTAAAAATATTAACAAAGCTTTTATCAACTCTGTCTTGTTCACGTTATTTTTTTTTTAAATAAGTACTTGCATAGCTTCGTGGCTATCGCGTAGGCACGAAGCTTGGAGACTTGAGATCCCGAGTTCGAATTCAGATTCGAGTAACTTTCAAGAAAAATATAATGTACATCTCCCCCGTACCCCTTCCCCCCCCCCTACTGGTTCTAAAAGTGATTGGACCATAGCACACCATAGCACACCATAGCACACCATAGCACACCATAGCACACTGAGCAAGCTATAAACATGAAAGTGGCGCTAAACAAAAACAATTAGAAATAAGAAAAACTAAAAAAATACTGTCCCTACTAACCAAAGAAACAAGAACAACTAAACTTATATGAGGTGTAATTGTATCAATTAGTTGGTAATTAGGTTTGTAATAAAGCTAGACTAACAATAATAAATACAAACATAATTTAAAAAAAATATTTTTACCAATAGGTTTTATTTAGCCCAATTTCATGCTTTAAGCTTTCTCTATGCGGTATGATCCAATCACTTGTCTGCACCTTTTGTGAACGGGTGGGTGGGTGGGTGGGGGGTTTATCTAGTTGAGCTTTACAGTGACCGTTTGTTTAAATGTATATATTAAAAAAAAACGTGTTCACCCAGGGCTCAAGTCTTCTCAAAATGATTAAACTTATACCACCACATCTGTCAAGTATTATTTCTTTCCCTTGTTCGATACCAAACAAAATAATGAATTACCAATAGTTAAGTAACTAATTGTTTTTTTTTATTGACTCTTGTTTTATCATTTTTATCAGTTACACAAAAAAATAAAAATTGTGAAAATTCCAACTTGATCCGAGATTGGGTGTGGGAGAATAACGGGTAGAACATTTTTACCAGACAGACAGACAGACAGACAGACAGACATTGTTAATATTAGGTTTGTAAAAATATTTCCAATCGCATGACTTTATTGTTGTTAGTTTTTGCATTTAAAAATTTATGATATGTGTTTGTTACTGTTAATAGTAAATAGTTGTAAATATAATAATGGTGTACTTTTATGAAAAAACTGCTTGCATAGTTGATTTTAAAAATTAAATTTTTCGCTTTCAGAAAAGAAAAAAGTAGCAGTTGCATCAGAACTTTGAATGGGCTAAAATATCATGCTGTCGGATTTTCAATATCTTTCCAGCTTACAAGATCATAACGGGACGGACGGACGGACCACACAAAACTAATAGCGTCTATTTCCCTTTCGGGGGCCGCTAAAAATGTATACAAAGAGTAGATTACCCTGTTTAAAATGTTTCGTCCAATGGCTACGAGAGACGTAACTCCGAACTGCGAAATGGTGAATTCTAATGAATCATTTTTGAATGCAATATTTACCTTTACCTTTACCTATCCCTTAGTCTGTCGGACATTTGGGGCACCATGTAAGATTTGTCGACCGTCTTTCCCCATTCCTCTCGGTCTTTTGCCTTTAATAAAACCTCTTTCAATGGAAGACCCGTCCATTCTTTTATGGTGTCTTCTCATCGCTTTCTCTGTCTGCATCTTCTTTTTCCTGGTACTGTTCCCTTAAGAAAGGTCTTTGTGAGCCCCATAGACCTTGTAATATGGCCATAGAATGCAATATAAGATTTAAAAAAAAACAATCACCAATATTTAGGCTAATATAAACTGAGTAAATACAGTTACATATATTCTAGAATCTACCCTTGGCTAACGTGTGGCCGGCCTTGGAGGACGACGAGCAGACTTCATAGCCATTTTCGTGTTCAAAGGAAATGATACTCTGAGATTTTGCTCTCAAAAACATTGTTCATTTTGTATCCCCCCTCCCCCCCCCCCCCCCCCCAATCAATAGATTGACCTTTGATTCTATTTGTGCTCTATGAAAATTGAGTTGAGTTTAGTTCTCAGTAGCCTCGCTTTGAAAACGAGACATTTTTATACCCAATTTCAACATTTGAAAACCACGGCGTTCACAGAAATCGATAGTTAATATCTAACTCTATTAACTTATTATCTTTAAAAAAGAGGGGGGGGGGTGAGGGACAAACAGGAAGCTTTTCAACCTGTGGACTGGTTTTAAACAACTACCTCTAAAGGAATAGGTAGCACACATTCACACGACTCAACATACTCACACACACAAACACGTACGAACACATTTCACACTGGGAGCCGATCGTACAAACAAATTTATAGAAACACAAAGGCGATTAATTAACACAGCATCTTCAACAGGAAGTACATTCACAGTGTTTTATCATTTTGATGGTACACCTACCTCTCAGGAGTTGAGAGTCGGCTACTTCGGGGAGGATAGTGGTGTTTACTGTGCAGCAGCGTCGCTAGGGTCCGTGTCTCCTGGCGAAATTAGCTCATGGACCATGGTGTCACTTGGTGCGATCTGAATCCTTTGCGTTCAAACGAAATGCATAGGATTTACTAATTAGATGGAAATATCGTGACCTTATGACCTCGTAGCTGACGGAAACAGCCCACTTTGTGCGAATTACCAGAAAATGACAAAATGAACTTCGCTACATTAACCGGTGGTGCAAAGCCGGTGATGACGCCAGAAGGCTTGCTATAAAGGGAGAGACTATAAGGCGTAGAACTCGGAATGTACACTCCACCCAGACAAACAGACTTTTACTATTTTTGTCGATCTTTAAGAATATACTTTTCATTTCTTCCTTCGCCATCTTAGGCTTCTTTTTGGCACTCGTTACATTTTGTAGCAACGAACATTCAGCAATGGTGGAGAAAGCTTTCAAAGTCGGTGTGTGTTTGTGTATGTGTGTGAGAGAGAGAGAGAGAGCGAGAGAGAAAGAGAGAGAGAGCGAGAGTTCGAAACTATTGTACATAATAACGAAACTATTGTACATAATAACGAATCTATTGTACATAATAACGAATCTATTGTACATAATAACGAATCTATTGTACATAATAACGAATCTATTGTACATAATAACGAATCTATTGTACATAATAACGAAACTATTGTACATAATAACGAATCTATTGTACATAATAACGAATCTATTGTACATAATAACGAATCTATTGTACATAATAACGAATCTATTGTACATAATAACGAAACTATTGTACATAATAACGAAACTATTGTACATAATAACGAATCTATTGTACATAATAACGAATCTATTGTACATAATAACGAAACTATTGTACATAGTAACGAATCTATTGTACATAATAACGAAACTATTGTACATAATAACGAATCTATTGTACATAATAACGAATCTATTGTACATAATAACGAAACTATTGTACATAGTAACGAATGTGAACAATGGCTTAAGAGTAGTAATACATGACAAAAACAAAAAGAGACTCAAATGTTTGTATTTATTTATATGGCAATGGCCACGCCCTTCCAATTTCTCTTTCTCCTATAAAACTTCACCATTAATCTCGATTCAGATTCCTTGCTGGCACCTGGAACTAATCGCTTTCACATCTCAAGTCCAATGACCAAGGTATGTCTCGCTAGGTTAGAGTTACCTGGCACCTGCCTGCAACATCCATAGGAGAAGGGGACAAATAAGACAAAAAAAAAAAGGACAAAGCCTACAAATGAGGACACAAAAAAAAGCCTACAAATGAGGACAAAAAAAGGACATAGCCTTACAAATGAGGACAAAAAAAGGACATAGCCTTACAAATGAGGACCAAAAAAAAAGGACAAAGCCTACAAATGAGGACAGAAAAAAAGGACATAGCCTTACAAAAGACGACCATAAAAAAACAAAAGATAAACTCTACTTTAGAAAGCTAGTCTAACATGTATTTGAGACATGTCAAGTCTAACATGTATTTGAGACATGTCAGTAAATCCAAGGCGGAAATGTATTACGTACGTTCTAAGTACCACGTGACATGTTTTGTAAAACTCCAAGCACAGCCTCTGGACTTTGTGAGTTGAATGCCTCTCACTGAGTCTATGGAGTTGAATGCCTCTCACTGAGTCTATGGAGTTGAATGCCTCTCACTGAGTCTATGGAGAGCCTATTTCGCTCTAGTGTCCATTGATTGTGCGTTGATTAGTGAACACGCTCTTTCAACGTTAGAATTATGCCTGAGAATGCCAAAGAAGACATTCACTAAGAGCTCTGAGTTGCAGTTGTCTTTGAACTGACAAACAACGTATGTTTATGATGGCGGTCATTTATATGAGTGAGTTTGGGTTCTTAAACCAGAAGCTATTTCGGACTGGATTCCATTGATGGATAATATGTAATAGCAGAAAGAAAATAATAAATATAATGAAAGCCGAACCATTTTTACACTTTAGGCCAATCCCTGCCGATTGAAAGACACGACTTCAATAATGAAAGGACATGTCTTCCATAAGTCGGCTCCGTTTCTGAACGCTTGTTCCCTTTGAGGGCATGTCTTCCAAGAGTCGGCTTCGTAACTGAACGCTTGTTCCCTTTGAGGGCATGTCTTCCAAAAGTCGTCTCCGTTTCTGAACGCTTGTTCCCTTTGAGGGCATGTCTTCCAAGAGTCGGCTCCGTTTCTGAACGCTTGTTCCCTTTGAGGGCATGTCTTCCAAGAGTCGGCTTCGTTTCTGAACGCTTGTTCCCTTTGTGGGCATGTCTTTTAGTGTTTGTATTAACCCAACACAGTACTAGAACGCTTCTAGATGCTTGTATTAACCCAACACAGTACTGGAACGCTTCTAGATGCTTGTATTAACCCAACACAGTACTAGAACGCTTCTAGATGCTTGTATTAACCCAACACAGTACTAGAACGCTTCTAGATGCTTGTATTAATCCAACACAGTACTAGAACGCTTCTAGATGCTTGTATTAACCCAACACAGTACTAGAACGCTTCTAGATGCTTGTATTAACCCAACACAGTACTAGAACGCTTCTAGATGCTTGTATTTTCTTTGCGATTTCGGCAGTGGTTCTCCGAGTTTGTATTTCTCTACACAATTATGATACTCAAAGGGTATTTTGGGACGACAGACGTTTTGAGACACACTGCACTAAAAGTCAGACCTATGGTGGGACCAAAATTCATCCCACTTGCAAACCTGTGCAAACACACGCACGCTTAAATCAATACAAGTTCACAGCAAGGAAGTACAGCCCACCTAATTGTGTTTCTCACAACACTAAACCACAGAGTGAGATGTCTCTGAGGGTGTGCGCGCGTGCGTGCTTGACTGTGTGAGTGTAAACGAGACGGCGGGAAATGGTAAAAAAAAATAAAAAAATCGAAGAAAGTTTTGGGTTAAGAAGGGGGTCAGTCTCCAAAGAGCGGGAAGCGGGTTAGGAGTGGACTCAATCAACACCGGGAATGTTAGTGGTCCAGTCCCTTAAGAAATTTTTTTGACTGTCGCCACTGGCCTGCCATAGGCTTAAGAAACAAATATTTTAGTTAGTTTTTTTATTGTATTTTTTTTTATTTGAACTTAACGAAAAACTCGATTGATTGCAACCTTAGCCGTTAGACTGGACCAGACTAGTTACCTGGTCGACTGGACTGCTTTTTTTAAAAATAACTAAAAGTGCATTGATATAGATGAAATACATTGGAGTCCCCTTCTCTCTTTCCATTCATACATCCTGCCACTATCTATCTATCTATCTATCTATCTATCTATCTATCTATCTATCTATCTATCTATCTATCTATCTATCTATCTATCTATCTATCTATCTACCTACCTTCCTACCTATCTACCTATCTATCTATCTATCTATCTATCTATCTATCTATCTATCTATCTATCTATCTACAACACTGTTTGTTCCAGAACGTTTGCAAAAGAAGATCTGAAATTCTTAGGCCCTTACGCTAATGGAGATTGATGATGATTATGAGGATGCTGGTACTGATACTTAGGATGATGATGATGCTGCGTGTGATGATGATGCAAATCATGACAATGATGTTGTAGGTGCTGCTGAGGAAGATGCTAATGCTGCTGCAGCTGCCGATGATGATGATAATAATTAGTTTCTGAAAGTACCACAATTACAGTTCAGTCGTGTTTCCTCTTGGTACTGAGAAACACGTTTTTAAGTTCTAGAAATAAAATGTGTGTGCTTATGTTTGTATGTGTGTGTGTGTGTGTGTGTGTGTGTGTGAAAACGTAGACAATGGCAATGACAGTCACCTAATACCTATAGTGTCATTTACGTCTGATATGACATTCCTTCTCGTTCATTTTATTTCTGTCACTGCTTACTTCACTCCTTCCGCCCACTCTCTCTCTCTCCCTTTCTCTCTTTCTCTCTCTCTGTCTCTCTCTCGCAAAGCACTTAACATACCAAGGCACGCGATCGCTCACACACACGCAGAGGAGGATCTAGTTCATTTTTAAAATACAAAAACAAAAACTAAAGTGAGTGTTCTAATTGCAGTGAAGTACTCGCACTGAGTGCCACATGCAGTGAAGTACTCACACTGAGTGCCACAAGCAGTGAAGTACTCACACTGAGTGCCACAAGGCGGCTGAAATATAGTTAAACGTGAGCCCATTTTGATTGTGTGTTTGTGTGCGTCCGTAGTAAGGATGGAATACATCAATTAATCAATCAATCAATCAAACTATCTCTCTCTCGCTCTCTCTATCTATATATCTATCTATCAATTTATCAATCTATCTATCTATCTATCTATCTATCTATATCTATTTATCTCTATCTATCTATCTATCTATCTATCTATCTATCTATCTATCTATCTATCTATCTA
Organism: Biomphalaria sudanica; assembly: GCA_036873155.1. Classification (NCBI taxonomy): domain Eukaryota; kingdom Metazoa; phylum Mollusca; class Gastropoda; family Planorbidae; genus Biomphalaria; species Biomphalaria sudanica. The sequence goes on along the minus strand of JAZGLO010000718.1, from coordinate 1,122,538 downwards.
TCTATCTATCTATCTCTCTTAAACTGTACAGAGCCAACAAAAACAAGTTGTGTGCACCTCTTCATTGCGTTGCGTCGCTCCCTCCCGCTGCCCGTGCTGGTGAGAAGATCGTGGCCAGGGCGCTCATTCCTTTCGCCACCCACCGGTGGCCGTCAAGAACACATCCGGGGAGCCCATCACTTCTGTTCCGGGATAAAATATTCACTACAGATTTCATGCCACATGGAAATGGGAGGGTGGTACGGATTTTCCCTTTTCAGCGGGATGGCGTCGGAGTGGTTGAGAAGAAGGAAGGGACATGGTTTTCTTTAGTAGGGTTGAGATAAGGAGTCAACCACACCAGCATCGACCAGTTCTACCAACCATCACATCCTCTCTGCTGAAAAAGCCGGGGGTGCTCAAGACGAATTAAAAGTTCCCCCAATGTTACATACACTCAAAGACTCATATCTCCCCGGCTCCTCAGCGATTCTCCCCCCCCCCCACTCTCTCTCTCTCTATCCTTCGCCCTCTCTCACTGGCTCTGTCTGGCTCTCAGAGCCGACGTTGAAGGCAAGATGACTTAAGTAGTTTGTACGGGGAGTTTGATCGGGCGGTGTCCGTGTAGTTAGGTGTTGCGGCTGCTGCAGAAGCAGAAATGGTGTGAGTGTGTGTGCGTGCGTGCGTGTGCGCGTGTGCGTGCGTGTGTGTGTGTGTGTGTGTGTGTTATAAAGGGATGGGGAAGTAGCGGGGCTTGAGACGGAAGGGAAAGCAGATTTTCGATTGTGTCACATGTTTTAAAAGAAAATAGTTTATTATTTAAATTTCTGAAACTTATTTCGTTACAAATAGATTCCCTTTTTATCAGAATTCATCAATATTGATCACCACATATACACATCCACTGCACTCATTTAGCTACGGTCACCGTGTTACAGACACTTTGTTACAGACACTTTGTTACAGACAGTATGTTACAAAAACTATGTTACAGACACTATGCTACAGACAGTGTCCGGAAATTTAGTCACCGGATACTTAGGCACACGGAAATTTAGGAACCGGATAATTAGGCACTTTTTGGACAAGGCGGAAAATTAGGCACCGGAAAATAAGGCAATCTTTAATAGCGACCTTGATTTTGTACCTAATTAAAACGTTTTAACGTAAATTTTATCCTTAGACTATGGGCTCTAGACGCTGTGATACATATTTTGTATTACGTATACAATAGTACAGACGCTGTGCTACAGAAATTATATTACAGACATTAGGATACAGACACTGAGCTTTTAGGAATGAAAACTGAATCTTAGAAATCAAAACGCTATAAAAACAAAATGACAAAGAATGTATTAAGCACAAATTCGAAGGTGGCGCCGTCGCGGAGAGAGCCTCCTTATAAGAGATGCAAGGAGATAACGGACTTGTTTCAACTGGACCATAAATAGCATTTGAACCTAGTTTGAGTTTAATAAATGTTGGTTTAAAAACATTTGACTTATTGACTTTTGTGTATTATATATTTTTAAATGTTATTTTTTTATGTAGCATCATTATTAGTTTGGAGATTTCCATATATACAAAAAATAGCTTGTTATTGTCTGTATCCGGTGTACAAAAAAAAACTAAAAAAGAAGGTAGTATTGATAAACTATATATTTAAAGAAAATAGGAAATAATTTTATGCACTTTTTAGTGGAAACCTCACATTTTTAAGCTCTTTCGATGATAGCATTAAGTCCTTTGTAATATTTTGTTGGCAACATTGAATTTTCGACATAGCGTCATTGAAATTGCTTTTTTTTTTATTTATTTCAAAATATTTCCCATTCATCTCTTTATTATTTTCTATGTTTTTCTTTAGCTTACCATATAGCGCCACCGCGTTTCTCTATATTACTTTCTTTTTTGATTGTTACTGTTGAAGATTCTTTTAAGAATGTAAACTGAATCTTGAAAATCAAAATTTAAACAAAGGAGAGAATTTTGTATTTCAAATTTTTCATGAAATTCTCGAATATATAAACTCTGGACAGGGCACGTATCCCGTATGGAGGACGAACGTAATGCCAAAAACAGTCTTTTTTGTTTTTGTTTGGTGAGCTGAAAGGTAACAGTTGTGCCCCACGGAAACTCTTTAAAGACCAGCTTCGGCGCCAACTTACAGTAACTGATATAGAAGAGAGCACCTGGCTGCATGCGGCTTCAGAACGAGACAACTGGACGTCACTCACAAAGGCCGCGGGATACACATTTGAGACCGAAAGAAAATCCGTTGCAGAGGATAGACGTAGACGGCGAAAAGAAAATCTAAATTGACCACCGGCAGACAATGGTTATGCCTGAGCTGGATGTGGCAAAATATGTCGGTCACAGCTGGGGCTGCCTAGCCACCAGAAATACTGCATTCTTTATTAATCTTCGGACTCCAAGACAAGCCTTATTTATATATATATCTTAAATCGGAGTGCAAATTCTGTATTTATAGATCAGTGCTTACATGATCAGTGCTTACATATCCTAGCACTAAAATAGTTTGCCCTTTTTTTTTCGCTCAATTAAGTCTCACTAGCTCAACCTAGCGGAGAAAATGTATTAAATAGTCTCCCTTGTAATTTTATATTCTTTCATTTGATTCTATCAACTACAGGAATAGGACACTGACTAAATACAGTCTCATGGTAGAGCCAAGAGAAGGGAGTTGTCAGGGCTTCTGGAAATGTAGAATCGGATGTGAATTAAGTAGCCGGAGTCAAGCGTTTGGAATGCTGACCTGGCATTTCCGGTCTGTCTCTGGCCCTGGAACCCGTGTATAGGAGTCAAACATTTGATGTGGTGACGCGTGGTGGCTACTTGGAGGGAAGAAGTATTGACATTGGTGGATTTTTGTTATATAGATCTATTTGGATATTACTGCCTAGTCCTTGTTAAGCCGCCATTATGTTTGTGGATTTTTGCTACATCTAATAAATACTATGTACGTACGTAGATACTACGTATAGCTTGTGGCATTCTAAGTCTCGAGAGATCTCTTCCCTTTGCAACTTCTCATGTGACTTTGGAGACTAAACTCTACAGCGTTTTCAGCTTTTAGTTGCTTCCGGTGTGCTCATCATCTGCGATTCAGGACCTCTCTTTTAGACTTCCATGTGAGTCTATCCAGATCACGTGTCTATGATGCGAATCGCGTCAGAATAACAAACTTTTAATTACTTTTTAAAAATGTTTGCGACCTTTCAGGCGAATCTATAGCCGCTATCTACGTTGTCTCGACATATAGGCACGGGAAATTTAGGCACATGTAATTTAGGCAGTAGGAAATCAGGTGATGTCTATATTATATTATATTATATTAAACTATATTATATTATTTTATATTATGTTTTGTATCAAGAAAATGCAGTTCAAAATGCGGTCAAAATTTATCGATGCCTGAAATTCCGTGTGCCTGAATGTACGGTGCTTATATTCCCTGTGCCTAAATTTCCTAGATTCGCTGTACACTTACAAACATTGGGAAAACAAAATAGAACCATTTGGCTGAAGTTATTTTGGATTGTTGTTATCAAGTAATATTAAAAGGGGATTCACTATCTTATCTTATCTTATATAATTCAGACGTTACTTCAAAAAAGACGATGATTACTTCTACGGTCTCAAGAAAGGAACTGCGAAGTGGGCAGGACTTAAATCCGTCGAAGTTTTCTTCACCCCAATTAAGTGCAATGAACTCGGTTCCATATGGCACACTTCTGGACGACCTTTTTATTATTGTATTGTCTAACTAGATCTCTTTAGAAAATATATTCGTCCAGACACCAAGTTGTTTGCTTTCGAGTGAAGGCGGGCATTGCCAATCACCTGTTGAAAAAAAACGAACGCTTTGGAAGATCGTGTAGCATCAACGGATATAACGTCACGACTTTTTGACTCATTTTCTGTAATTTTTTCACAACTTCAAACAGCACAAAGGGGAATTTGGTAATAAGACTCAAGACATTTTTACACCTGCACTTCGGGTACGGTCACGACCTCAGCCTTCTACGTGGAAGGCTCCGCCCGCGATAAGGCTGTAAAGGTGTGTGGGTGTAAACTGGGAACAGCTGGGCTCACCTGTTTCAATTCTCCATCGGGGGGATCCTAAGCGACGCTTCACTTTTGCCACTTCCGTTCGGCCCGTTGGCGCTCGTGTAGCCAACATGTGCGCATGCGCGTGCATAGTGTTGAAAGGCACGAGGACGCGGGTGGTGGTGTATTGACCACCTTGTTCATTAGGTGCTGGTCAAACGAAGGTTTAGTGGTGGGGGGGGGGCGGCACGCGGGAGGAGTGGGGGAGGAGGAAGGAACCTGGACACGTAACGGATGATATTTTATTACCTCCCCAATTAGTGAGGTATTATTTAACGAAACGTTGCGTGAGTTGCGCGTGTTCGTTTTATTGTTGTGAGAGGCAGAGAGAAGGGATGAGAAAGAAAAAGAGAAAAGAGAAAGAGAAATGAGCTAGAGAGAAGAGTGAAAGGAACGGGAGGGTGGAAAAGAAGAGGGAAAGAGAGAAAACAGAGGGAGAACGTATTAAAGTAGACAGCTGGATAGAGGACAATGGAAAGAAGAGAAACAGAGAAGAGAAGGAGGGAAACAGGTGGACATGAGAGAGAGGGACACAGAAGGAAAGAAAGAGAGAGAGATAGAGGTTAACAGAGAAAAGATTTGGACAAAGGAAAGAGAGATAGACAGTAAAAAGTAAAGTTCCACTTTCAGACCTTGCGATCTACATGGCAGATGATGAGCGAGGGACTGGGGGAATACAAAAATAATTTTGTTGTTGTTGTCACATTGTCACAAGGGTAACAGTTCTCGCCCCCCTTTTTTGTTTTGTTTTGTCTATCTGTCTCTCTCTCTCTCTCTCTCTCTATGTATTTAATTATTTATCAAAGTTTAACCATTTCGAAACAGTGGCGTAACAAGGTACTCGCGGTAAATGATCGTATCCCCTTCCTGATAGTTATAGCTTACCATCTGTCACAAGTAATCGTGTCATGACGGTCAGTTCAGTAGCAGCTTCTTACATTAATCGTCATTACAATCAGTTTAGTAAAAGCTTCTTACATCAATCGTGTCATTACAATCAGTTTAGTAAAAGCTTCTTACATTACTTGTGTCATAAACTTTCATTTCACTCAGTACAAGCTACTGACATTGATCGTGTAATTACACACAGTAAAAGCTACTTACATCAATCGTATCATTACATTCATTAAAAGCTTCTTACAAGCAATAATTTCTTGTCAATACTTAAACGCTGTGTTTAAAGTTATAAGCAAATCTTTCAATGGCGCCTGTGTCTTTATGTTGTCTGTTGTATTTGTGTGTATTTTTCTGTTGTGTTGTCTTTAAATGAGAAATCACAACAAATTTCCGTAAGGATCAATAAAGCAGTCTCAGTCTTACTCTTAGTCTTAGTCTCAGTCTTAGTCTTAGTCTTTCTGTTATTCATGAACACTTCACCTCCCATGAAGCCACGTCATTGCTTCGAGCGCCCCCCTTACATTTGCTCATACCCCAATTATATTTCATCTGCCTTTTTTTTTCCATAAACATAAACACCACTGAAATCGCCCAAACAAAACACGCACAGAAATACATACAAACAGAGGCAGGCTTCATCCTCGCGACAGAATGAGTTGATCACCATTACACAACTAATAGATCTTGTTCAATCTTATCGATTTGTATGTTTAAATGTATGTTTAAAGCTGGTTTGGTTGTCAACAACATGTTGCCTGTTTTATTTCGGGCGCCAACTCTCTCCCCCCCCCCCTCCAGATGTGTCTACGATCGTTTGTACTAAATGCACATCATTTTGAAACTCTATCTACCAGTTCAACTGCTTGATGGACCTCGGCGAAATTGAAATAGAATGAAGACATTCAATATTAAATGAGTTAATGTTACATTAGGTATTATTGTGGACATAATACAATCGCTAAAAGAAGGCTGATTAAAGGTTAAAAATATTCATATTACAAAAGGTAAAACTATTTTTTTTACGACGAAAAAAAAAACCTCATTGACTTTGGGTCACTAATAGAAAAAGTCACATCGGTAATTGAACGTAGATGGGTGGGGGGGGGGGGGATATTGTCTCTTCAAAAAGACCTTAATTAATAATAAATGATCCTGCAGTGTGATCTTTTCACGTATGACCTCAAGTATGAACTTTGATGATTTAAACTTCTTCACCGACGACCTTTCTGACTGCAATTTTTATCTCTATGCTATGTACGTGTGTTTGTCTCTTACAAGTGCCTTTATGGACATTTCTTCATGAGCATTACTGCATGGGCGGTACTTCATGGACATTATGTCTACACATGCTTTCATTCAGTGGCGTAGCTACGGTGGGGGAAGGAGGGGGGACAGTTTGAAAATCCCCCCTCACTTGAATGGGGCCCTCAACTGAGCGTTTTTATATTACATATTACGCAAAATGTAGGAGGCCCCTAAAGAGGCTAAGCCCCCCCCCCCGGCCCCCAAATGATGGAAAATTCCTAGTGATGCCCCTGCTTTCATGGACATACCTTTCTGACAATTCTTCAAAGACATTACAGCATGGAGTTAACTTCTATGTATTCTTTGACTTGCGTAGACAAAATCATTTCACTTGCATTCTAGCAGGGTCTGAATTTGATTTCCAATGTAAGTTCGATTTTATAGACCATTGATATGTATATTGTGCTCTCTCTCCCTCTCTCTCTCTTCCAATTTCCCCACTCTATCTACACAACATTTATACAATTTCTTAAACACTCCCCCCCACCCCCCACACACCATAGCACTCTTCTCTCCTTCAAAATCAAATCTATGCCATTTCTTCAAATGACCCCTCTCCATGCGCTCTCTAGACAACTAGGTTCCGTGATTGACAGAGGCCCATGCAGATACATGCACCGACATTCCACGTGGAGTGCAGGGGACCTGAGACTGCTGTACGCGGAGTGTGGTTATCACGGGAAAGGGTGGGGGATGAGGCTACTACCGATGGCGAAACAAGGGCTGATAACTCCAGAGGCAGCTTGAGGCTCACAGCGAAGAATTCGAAGCAAAGATGAGGGATTCGATTAAAGGGCCATAATGCACGTAGGGGAATCCGTGCTTTCTGTGCTGAGATGGAGGTCAGGCGAGTAAGGAAACAGCTCTGTTAAGAGAGAGAGAGAGAGAGAGACGAGAGTTCTTGAAAGAGAGAGAATAAGAGAAAAAAATACAGTGGAAGAAAGCGAGAAAGAGAGAGAGTGGTAGAAGGAAAGAGAGAGAATAAGAGAGATAGGGAGGATGAAATGATGAGAAAGTCAATAAGAGAGAAAGAAAAGACACGAAGCCTGAGAAAAGTGACATATAGAGAAATGGACAAGAAAAGGAAAGGAAAGAGGAAAGAAGTGCAAAATGGAGAAAGAGAGAAAGAAAGAGCGATAAAGAAGAAGAAGAGAAAGAAAGAGAGAGAGAGAGAGAGAGAAAGAGAGAGAGAGAGAGTGAGAGAAAGAGAGAAAGAAAGAGAGAGAGAGAAAAGGAAATAGATATATGTTAGGAGATATATATATATATATATTAGAGAAAGAAAGAAAACAGTCTAGCGACAGAAAGAGGAACTAAGTAAATCTGGAAGAATGAAAAGAGTTCAGGAAAAGGCCAAATACAAAAAACAGAAAGCAACAAGAGATAGGGGGGGGGGAATACTAATGACATAAGAATACAGAAGAACTGAGAAGGTGAAAAGTTGAAAGAGAGATTAAAAGTAAAAGTGAAAGTAAAAGAGATGACCACAAAACAGAAAGAAAGAGAAAGAGATGACCACAAAACAGAAAGAAAGAGAAACATTGACAGAGAACAAAGTGAAAGAGATGACCACAAATAAGAAAGAAAGAGAAAGAGATGACCATAAAACAGAAAGAAAGAGAAACATTGAAAGAGAACAAAGTGAAAGAGATGACCACAAAACAGAAAGAAAGAGAAAGAGATGACCACAAAAGAGAAAGAAAGAGAAAAATTGAAAGAGAACAAAGTGAAAGAGATGACCACAAAACAGAAAGAAAGAGAAAGAGATGACCACAAAACAGAAAGAAAGAGAAAGAGATGACCACAAAACAGAAAGAAAGAGAAAGAGATGACCATAAAACAGAAAGAAAGAGAAAGAGATGACCACAAATAAGAAAGAAAGAGAAAGAGATGACCACAAAACAGAAAGAAAGAGAAAGAGATGACCACAAAACAGAAAGAAAGAGAAACATTGAAAGAGAACAAAGTGAAAGAGATGACCACAAAACAGAAAGAAAGAGAAAGAGATGACCACAAAACAGAAAGAAAGATAAACATTGAAAGAGAACAAAGTGAAAGAGATTACCACAAAACAGAAAGAAAGAGAAAGAGATGACCACAAAACAGAAAGAAAGAGAAAGAGATGACCACAAAACAGAAAGAAAGAGAAAGAGATGACCACAAAACAGAAAGAAAGAGAAAGAGATGACCATAAAACAGAAAGAAAGAGAAAGAGATGACCACAAAACAGAAAGAAAGAGAAAGAGATGACCACAAAAGAGAAAGAAAGAGAAACATTGAAAGAGAACAAAGTGAAAGAGATGACCACAAAACAGAAAGAAAGAGAAAGAGATGACCACAAAACAGAAAGAAAGAGAAAGAGATGACCACAAAACAGAAAGAAAGAGAAAGAGATGACCACAAAACAGAAAGAAAGAGAAAGAGATGACCACAAAACAGAAAGAAAGAGAAAGAGATGACCACAAAACAGAAAGAAAGAGAAAGAGATGACCACAAAACAGAAAGAAAGAGAAAGAGATGACCACAAAACAGAAAGAAAGAGAAACATTGAAAGAGAACAAAGTGAAAGCAATGACGACATTTCTACCTGTTTCTCATTTCCTCTGTGTACAACTGTACATGTCTATGTGTTCAGTCTGTACATCTAAAAGCTTCAAGATTGAACAGCCAATCAACACTGACTTTATTTTTTAAAAATTATTATTATTATTTTATCGTTACCCTTTTGTTCGTAATCTTTGTCTATTCAAGCAGGAAACTTTGTCCACACTAATTCATTTCTCGTTAGGATTGGACACAAAACTTAGTATTCAGTCACATGCCAAAAGTGTCGGGGAAAAAATTATTGTATAGGTGTTGGTGTGTGTGTGTGTGTGTGTGTGTGTGTGAGAGAGAGAGAGAGAGAGAGAGAGATTTTAGCACCTGTTTCTAATTCGCCATTTTAATCTAGGAATCTTTTGATTTGCTTTGAACATCTTCTGCCTTGCCAATATGAATGACGTAGGCCCCTAGTTATTATATACTGTATATACTATACGTTAGTTACACACTTTATACATTCATCTATTGGTATTCATATACAACTTACATTTTTTTTTTCTTCACCCCCCCTCCTTTTTACCACAGCTACTGTGTATCTATCTACACACACACACCCTCCAAGATAAATCAATATATGTCTATTTGCCTGTCCGCTCTTGTGTCCGTCAAGCTATTCATACATCTTCTCCTAAATCATCATCCTGACGGTCTTTAAACCCCGACATCTTCCTCTTTCCTCACTCCCAAATATCCCCCCACCTCTTTTTCTTTAAAAAAAAAAAAAAAAAATCTCCGTCCTCGCCTTTTCACCCGGAAGCAGTTTGAAGCGCGTTCCACGAGCAAATATGACTCGACCTTTCTTTATCCAAATAGCATTACTTTGCTTTTTGCCCAAGAGATTCCTGTGCGCGCGCGTGCGTGTGGATGACACACCCTAATCTACAGTGACTCTGAACAACAGGACACCACGTTAATATGAGACATCTTGACCAAAGGCTGTTTTGGAGATAGTTCAATATTTTATTTATTTATTTTGGTCAGGGTAGAAGTTATACAAAATAAATTCCTCCAATGATATGTGACTGTGTGTGTTGGCAAACTGTTTGTACTTTCTGATCGTGTCAGGCCATAGAGGTGGTGGCTATTAGAATACAGCGTGCCGATCTGACGTTCTCAGCGTTCAAAACTTTTGGTGCTTCGTTTGAGGTATCTTCTTTCTTTTTAATTGTCTTAAGAGTTGAGTCGAAGACTCTTGAAACTCTAGGCCATGGAACCTACATTCCATCTGTTCTGTCTGAGAGGCATCCAAGCGGATGTATATTTGTTACATTCTTTTTAATTAGACGCTCGGGTTAGAGACGAGGCCGAAGGCCAAGCACACCGACGAAACTCCCCCTTATTCATTCTCCGTACCACATCAGCCATTAAACTTCCCCTTGAAGAATAAGAGTGGATAGTGGCATTGGTTGTTTTGGGATCTCATCCCCGCCAGTGCATTAGAACTAAGGCATCCATATCGACATGATTCGTTATAGAAGGCCTCAACTCTGACTTGCGACGTCACAACCTGTAGGCAATTTAAACCAATAGCTCGTTACCACGTCGAACAGACCTGTGATGTGGCTATGAGCTATTGGTCTAAACTGCCCACAAGCTGTGACGTTGCAGATCAGTGTTCAGGCCTTCTATAATGATCTCGTCCAAATAGTTGTTTTTTCTTTTTTACTTCCCTGTTGGCATAATCGTTTCCTGTATCGACCCTAAACACCCTGTTGACATGCTGAAGCTAAGAAGTGTTTCCCGGGCATTACGTAACTTAATAATAAGGTCCTCTAGCAATGAGACTGCCTGGTCTTGTGTGTTATGCACTTCTGATTGCTGCACGAGTTCGAACCTTGCTCGCTTTTATCCCCTCCCATCCTGAAGGTATAATAATCTTCATAGCTGAAGGAGGGAAACCTATAAAACCAAGCACAGAAACCAGACTTGAAATGAATAAACATGATCTACTGAGAGGCCTAGTTCTAGTTACATCTTCTGAATGGAATGACTAAAGAATAAGAAACAAATGTTCCCATAGAAAAAGCGAATTCCAAGTTTTCCGAGATCCCATTGCACCCATGTTCACCCATGAGTCTCCCAGTAGGCTGCAAGAGAGAGGTATCTTGCCAACGCAAGAATGAAGATGAAGCAGTTCTGTTTATCTTTCAATCTGATACCTCCAGCGTGATGTTGTTTTATCGGTAGACAATTGGCAACATCCCATCAGACGTCAAGGCGGGTTTCCACCTTCTGTTTGGAAAAAAAAAAGTTGTCTTATACCTAAACATACATTATTGACGCCCTACTGCTCTGAGATTTACCTCACACTTCACAACTCTTAGCATTTAGGAGCTTAACCGAGACCAACCGTTATAGAAGCCCTAAACACTGCGATGTGCCAGTCTGTAGACTGTTCAGAATTCAGGCCAATTCATCATGACGTCAGGCCTGTGACGTAGAAACGAGCTATTGGTCTATATTCCCACAGGTTGCGACGTTGCATGTCAGTTTTTGGGTCTTCTATCTATCTATCTATCTATCTATCTATCTATCTATCTATCTATCTATCTATCTATCTATCTATCTATCTATCTATCTATCTATCTATTCATCTACCTCTCTCTCTCTCTCTCTCTTTATCAATATCAATCTATCTAGTTCAAGATAGATATATATAGTCAGATATTAAAAAATTGAAACAAAAAATAGATAGCTGATAGATGATTTAGTGAGATCTCAGAATGTGTACAATTTTTACCGTGTCCTACTGCCCCAGTTATAGTAATCTAGTACACATGTACCCAGGCACTAGCCAGCAATAACCTAGATCACTTAACTTAGCCCAATCTTTACCTGGGACAAAGAAATCTTTGAGTTCTTTATTTTCTTATTTGAATGTTACTTTGTTTTGTTGGCTATTGCAAGCTATTGCCTGGGACCTAGATCAACATCTTGACTGACTGAAAGTCTGTCCAGTAACTAGGTCACGAAGAAATTGTTTCTTTATTGCTTGATGGGATTTCTGTTGCTGGAGGGTGTCACTTAGTCATCGTCGGCGGTAATGTTGTCGCTTCTTTAAAGTCATCGTCGGCGGTATTGTCGCTTCTTTACAGTTATCGTCGGCGGTATTGTCGCTTTTTCAAAGTCGTCGTCAGCAGTATTGTCGCTTCTTTAAACTCGTCGTCAGCGGTATCGTCACTTCTTTAAACTCGTCGTCAGCGGTATTGTCGCTTTTTTAAAGTCACAGTCTGCGGTATTGTCGCTTTTTTTCTAAAGTCGTTGTCAGCGGTATTATCGCCCTTAAACACGTTGTCAGCGGTATTGTCGCTTCTTTAAAGTCAGCAATGCTGCAAGTGTGCTAAAGACACGAGTGTGCTAAAGACACAAGTGTACTAATTAAAAGAGTGTGTTAAAAACACAAGTATGGGCTTTGATGATCTAGCAACTTTCAGATAATCAGTGTACCTACTGTAATACTAATTACATCACCCTTCATGTATTCCCTTACCTCGCTATTACATTCATATACATCTACTTTTATATATTTTGTCTTTTTTTTCTTCTCTTTCTTTCTCAAGCCAAGAAACATATCAAAACATACTGACTGCTAAAAATTGTACACCAGGGATTTCACACCTGGGTATTTTTGTATGAGATCTAAGTTTAGTTTTAAAAAAACACCCCGCGCAGACTGCTACTTCATATTACATATACTGTATACCAGGAATTTTAAAAATCTGGGTATTTTTAAACGAGATTTGAGTTTAAAAAAAACGCGCATACTTTTTCTGCTATGTACATGTACTGTATATTAAGTATTTTTTTTTTATCTGGGTATTTTGTTTTAAACGAGATCTGAGTAGTATAGGCTCTACCTAGGTAAATCACATCACGTACGATGTGAAAAGCATCTGTTGTTCGACGCGACTCTTCAAGCAGAGCGAGAAACAAAAAGAACCAAACGACATGCAGAGATGTGAACGTTAAGCTTTGTGTATTCAATGTTAACATATTTCTTCTAGACTGCAGGGTTGGTGTAACCAGCCCATAGGCTCCTGTATCCCGTTCCTCACACCTATGTTCTACATACTTATGTGTAAAACGGAGTAGGGTACAAAGAGGAGAGGAGGGATTACTGGTAGGGATGAACCTTTCCCGTGGCACTAACTCTGATATTAAAGTGACTCATAACCAATATGTTTTAGCAGAGTGGTTAGGGGCGGGGGTAATTAGGTTAGAGACTTTTTACGTGGTTCATCTTCCTAAATAACACAACTTAACACAGCACAACTAGTTTAACACAGCACAACACAGTTTAACACAGCACAACACAGTTTAACACAGCACAACACAGTTTAATACAGCACAACACAGCACAACACAGTTTAACATAGCACAACACAGCTTAACACTGTATGCCTGCAACCCCATCATCTAGGGAATAAAAATTAAACCGCCTTTTAAATCTTGTTTTAAGAATGGTTTAAACAAATGTGCATACGATTTGCATTCTTAATTTAAAAAAAAAAAAAAGTGTGTGTATTTTAAGACCATAACTAGCCTTGGCATCTATGAATATTTTGTATACATGCTGCATACGAAAGAGAAATTGCCGCGGATGGACAACGAACAAGATGTAAAGAAGATACGACAATGCACAAAATCGGCAGCCTAAAACAAAAAAAAAAAGAAAAGATTAAAATGTACATTTACATACAAAATTTATCTTTGGGTTTAGTTAAGAGTTGATCCAAATCTTTTGAGCTATGAGATGCTATCTGTATTTTCAAAAAGGTTTCTTAATGTCGAAATTAAAAAAAAAAATAATTTTAAACAGTATTTAGTTCCCAGAGAGAAAACAAAAAAGGTCTACAATCTACAATGAGTATTTGTTGCGTTGTTAAAAATGTAATGATTTGATTGGCTTACAATTAAATGACGGAACAATACGTCACCAGTACATCACGTGCTTGATTCACTTAAAGATGGCGATTGAGGAAGATCTGAAAAACAAAAGAAGAGAAGATACAAGATTCTTAGATGATTGGTATAGAGTTGATCAATCTAAACCGACTTCGTCTGCTGGACAGTTTATCTATCAGCAATTGGAACAATTGCATTTTTCTTTGTCCCTCATGAAAGTTTTTATCTCGACAGCAGAACTTTTTTTTTTTTTTTACTCATTACCTGATATATATATATAAAAAATAGGCTTACGCGTTCTGAGCTGTCATATCGATGGTCCCCGAGTTCAAACTCTGCTCACCCCCGCCCCCCCCCCGCCGTACTGTGGAAGGTTTGGGCTAGGATCTAATAATCTAAAATTCTGAAGAAACACCCGAAACATGTCAAACTAGACTAACACACTACGTAAACCACCATTCAGCCCCCACCCCCTTAACATACTGTCCAGTCATGCGGCTCCCCCCCCCCCCCATCTAACCATTTTCTCCTTTCCTAACCCACTTCTTTTTTTTTTAAACTGCTCACATCAGTACAAGCTCAACATGTCAGCTCTACATCCTTTTTCATCGTCGCTGGCGCGTGCACTGGCTCAAACACACACACACACACACGCACGCACATGCAGGTCTACTTAAAGCCAACAATTACGTCATTCAAATTCACTCTCGCCCGTGTTGGGCGGAAATGTTGCCAGAGTTTGTTTTTTTTTTTAAACGGTGATGTGAGACATACTTTAGGTTAAAACACCCAGGTCTTGGTAGGGATGGAAATCTACATTTAGCACATTTAGCTGCTAGCCTCGGTCATTTTTTCTTTAAGCTGCTAGCCTGTGTCCTCTTTTTCTTTAGCTGATAGCCTCTGTTCTTTTTTTAAAAAATTAATACTTATTTGGTTGTTATATGGCTGCCTGGTGGTGAGGATTCCACTCTAGACTGACGTTCGGTTGTCTCGAATGCCCCGAGTTCGAAGTCTGTGCGACGCCATCCTCCTTCATCCCGCGGGAGGTTCGGACTAGAGTTCAGAATACGAAGGAACATCCGAAACATGTAAAACATTTTACAAACAAAGATTCTAGTCTCAGCCCTTATCGTGTAGGTGGAAGGCGCATCGGAAAAGACGAAGTGACCAAAAACCCTGAAAAAAAGTGTATAATCTAGTATTTAGGTGTCTCCGCGTAAGCGCGAAATCTGTTTGTTACAACTGATCATTATTATTATTTTAACGTGTTCAAACTAACTTTTATGGTTTAAGAATAAAACTCAATGTTAATCGTATATTTTTTAAATAAATATTTTTTTCTAAACTACTGAAGTATGTGGCACAAACAGAAGCAAAGGTACAAATGTAATTCCTACTGAAGGGAAGCAACAACAAAACTAAATTCATTAATGGAAAATAACGTTCAAAATATTATTATTTCATAATTTAATTTTCAGCAGAATGCAAAGCGAACGTAACACGCGGATGGATTTCTAATAGTCATTAGAGCGAGGACCCAAAACATAGACAAACAGATGTAGCACTACGCGCTTAAAAATAAATAAACCATTGACATTTTTGTCGTTTAGAAAAGCTATTTGACCTATTTTTAAAAATTTAAATGTATTTATGTACAAAAGAAGTTATTTAATTAATACAGTGTGTAAGTGTGTAACTATACACGTCAAACGTAATCGTGACCTAGATACCGGTAAGCGTTTAGCATTAAGGAGAAGTAATTGTAGTCTACTGACAAGCCTTGTACAGAACTAGGGTACTCGGAATAGAACTGGCTCAAACTAAGATATGAGATAATTAATTGGATTCAAAAATCCCGACTAGTTTATAGCTTGATCTATAGATTCCGCCCTTTGTAATTACTTTTGAATTATTTTACTTTTATCAAATTAGCACCGGGTAACAACAAACAATATTGATTAATAGGAAACAAAGTTAAAAATATGAACAGTTCACAATGTAATGTTCAGCAGTATACAAGTCAGTGCAGAATTTTTAAGATAAGATGTGCTACAGAGTCGGCCCAAGAAGTAAGCGAGGTCGAGTGTTGCAAGCAGAGGTGTAGTGAGCATATCTGGCGCCCGGTGCATGCCCCCTTTTTTTTTTCGCATCTCCCCCCCCCCCTTCCGTTTTCCAGAAACATCACATAGTGATATAGACTTATAAATGGAATGTATTTGATAGTAATACTTATAACAATAGAATGTACTACCTAACTAAAGATCTACATGATACACATGCATTACGAATTGTAATAGTAATTAAAGCGAATTAAAGCTTCGACATTTTAACAAGGCACAAAAAAGAACATAACTCTTTTTATTAGCGGCCCCGAAAGGGGAAAAGACACTATTAATTTTGTGTGGCCTGTCTTTCCCGTTTAGATCTCTGAAACTAGAAGAGAAAATGAAAATCGGACATCATGATATTTTAGATCATTCAAAGTTCTGATGCAACGGCTACTTTTTTTTCTTTTCCTAAAGTGAACCATCTAATTTTAAAAATTATCTATGCAAGTAGAGTTTTCAAAACATTACACCACTTTTCAATGAAAAACTTCAGAGGAGATAACTTTTTTTAAAAAGGTCATAAACTTTCTCATTAATAACTCAAGCTTCATTCATAGATTCGCGCATTGGTACAAAAACATTTGCATCTAAGGTCACAATGGTAAAAGTGTCAATGGATCATTATAAAATATATTTCCATTTATTAACTAACTCGTTGAATAGAATACTGATTCAAATGTTGTTTTTAAAAAAGAATTTTGATACGAACTTCGTTTTAGTTATAAGTTTAAAAAATAACGAACTACTTTTGTAGCGCGCAGTCTTGACATATCTTCATTTCATTATAGGGGCCTACACTTGAAAGTCTAAACAAGACTAAATAGAGCCCAGACCATATATATATATATATATATATATATATATATATATATATATATATATATATATATATATATATATATATATATGTATTGATAATTTGAACAAAATTGTAATTATTAAGACAAAAACTTTTCTTATTTATTATGTAAACAATAGTATCACGTTAAGAAATGAATCGGATACGAACAGGATAGTACACCATTACCCGGTTACAAAAGGCCTACTATTCATGATCATAACATTGGCCTAGGTCTAGTAATGTTAAAATTAAACGTGTATATTCATACGATGTCTAGTCTAGATATAGTAGATTCTATATCAAGATTCTATATCTAGTTCTAGATCTATATATAGACTTAGATCTAAACTTAGATCTAGACTTAGATCTAAATACAGGTCCCGTGATGCGATGCGGTAACACCCTCTAATGGGTACCAGACTTTAGTTGGGGAATGTAAAGGCGGTTGGTCGTTGTGCTGGCCACATGACATCCTGCTCGTTAGTCTTTGGTCAAAGAAACAGACAGGGCCGGTCCTACAGATTGCGAGGCCCTATGCGAAACGTATTGCGCGGGGCCTATTCTGGGTTGTGATAAGGAAAATAAGAGAAAATTAAGATTTTATGTTAGAAAATAAATTCGTTTTTGCATTTTATTTATACTTTACTAGGTACTAAATCACAGTGAACTTAACTTTACGAGCCAAAACATTCAGATGTGCCTTTTAGATTAACTTTCGACTAACAAAATATCGCTTTTGTTTTTTTAAGGTCGAGAGAGATTTAGATCTATATTTATATGCCAGTGAGTATTAAAATAAATTATGTACTTGAACTTCTTGTTTTGGTTAAAATTCGCCTTATTAATACATTTTAATTAAATGAAAGCTGACAATGCTTTTTTTTTATTGCTAGTAGGATTGGAGTTTTCCATATAAAATGACACCCAGAAATGACAATTTTGTCTGTTTTTTTAAGGAGATTTGCATCAGTTTTCAGAAGATTTTTATAATTTCAGGAGATTTTCATGACTTTTTCGTATGTTTTACAATTTCAAGAGAATTCCAGAAACCTTTTAAGTTAAAATTGTTTATTTTGATAAATTGCACACAGAATTCGCGCAAGGCCTATCAACGTTCGGGGCCCACTGCGGCCGCAAAGGTTGCAGTGGCCTAAGACCGGCCCTGGAAACAGATGACCTTAACATCGTCTGTCCCCATAGATCGCAAGGTCAGAAAAGGAAAACTTTAATTTTACTTTCTGTTAAAAAGAAATACAAATAGTAAGCCTAAAATCAGTGGTCGACACTCAAAGACTAAATTAACACAGACCAGCAGATATGACAATTATTCCGCTGTGTGAATCCGCCTAGGTTTATGTTTTTTTTTTCCTTCTTCTGTGTTTTTTTTTATCCACAGTAGATTACTCTTCACTTTTCACCGTACAGCGCCCCTTGTAATGCCCTGGAGAGCTGAACGCGAGGTTCTGCTTGGGGGCTGGAATCTAATTTATTTTTCTCAAAGGCGTCTATGGTGATATAGTTTCTTAACGGAAGTGACGACGTAATGATTTCTGATTCTTCGGGGACGCCCGTTTATTGAATAGTAGCTGGGCTTTCACACGCTTCGTTTTCGGGTATTCTGAGATCCCAATTATAGATGGCAAGAAAGCCTGCCCCCTTTACCCACCTCGTACAACTTACGCAGATTACGAAATAAATTATGACAGTTGGGGAAAGTTTTTTTTATAAGGTTTGAATTCCATTATTCATTTGTGTTGCTTTTTCGATAAAAAAAAATGCCATATAAGAGGGACACAATTTTTTTCTTTCTTTATTAATTTTTTTTCTTTACATTTTTTTTTTAAAGTCATTTCAAACATTGAAGGTGTACTGTAATTCATTTTCTGAAAATCTTTTCATTTCAAGTTGGCACAGTTTAGTACATACTTTTTCTAGGATATACATGTAATCCAATGTTTCCCAAACTTTTTCCTTAACGGAACATATTTTAAGTATTTAGCGGAACACTTTGGTTATTTTTTTTTAGAGAGATTAATTCACGTATTGGCCTACTAGTTAATTGTTCCAGTAGATCGTGGAACAATTATTTAGGCCTCTCGGAACACTGGGACACTTTGGGAAACACGGATGTAATCTAAGACATAAAGTTCGTCTGCATCGAAACTTGGTTCCTGAAGCCACGGGGGCACGGGTCAAGGTTAATTTTTGCCGTTGATGAGCGTGTGGAAAATATATACAATATTTAGCATGAAAAAGTATCGGGCACCACCACTGCACCATATAACATACGCCCCAAAACGAGCTAATAATGAGGTACTACTTCTATTTGGTCTTTAGTCTCAGAAGAATGTCAATATAGATGATATTTCTGGTTGCATTCTCATATTATAATAAGGCTTGTCTTCGAGTCCGAAGATAAGTGAGGAATGCAGTATTTCCCATGGCTGCACAGCCCCAGCTGTGACCTACATATTTTGCCACACCCAGGGCTAGTATTCTTATATTACGAGTCTTAGAAATACCTGAAAGTAAGACTGGACATTAATTTATGCAAAGTAATCCAAGCGTGGACATTTTATTGGAAGTAAGAAAGAACGGATTCAGGAGCGGATATGGTGGCATAGAGCTGCTTATTTTCGTGATTCAGGTGTACGCCTCCACGTTCATTAAACAATAACAATGTATAGAATAAATGTATTTTGGACCAAAGCTATCTTTGAGATTAATTACTGACACAAATAATTTACTTGGATTTTCATTAGAGTCCAGGGAGTTAGGTAATAAAAACCATATCGTTCACTCTCTCTCTTATACTCCCTTCCACTCTCCCCATCTCTCTCTACCTCCCTCTCTATCTCTTTTCTCTTCTTTCCCTCTTCCTCTCTTTCCCTCAACCACTCTCTCTACCTCGATCCCCCTACCTATCTCTCCCTCCCTCCTTCTTCCTCCTCCTCTCTCCTTCTCCCTCCCCCCACTATCTTTTTCTCCCTCCCCCCCCACTCTCTCTCCTTACAAACAAAAAAAAACCTTTTTGGAAAATATTGAACTTTTGTTGACGCACACAAAAATATTTCTTATCCAGGTTTTTATATCATTCGTGACCATGTATTTAGGATAGAATTAATGAACGCACCTCACGGTAGAGGCGGTAGTGATGTTCTAAAAGTTACGTTGGTGATAGCTTGTTTCTTTCTCCCCCCCCCCTCCTCTCCACTATATTTGTTCAGTTCCTATGCAAAAAAAAAAAAATGTGACGTATGTCTTCTTTCGATCTCAATTACAAAACTTAATGACGTCATCAATGTTTGCGCTCATGGCAATCTGCACGCGAGCAAACACCAGGATCTACGGACTGCCCTTATCTTACTTGAAAAGATCACGCCAAGACTTAAACAAATGAGAAACGAAAAAAAAAAAAACCTAGCCTAAACATTTTTTTTTAGATGCATTAAAGAATAACCATAAAGAGAAAAAAACATCTCTACAAAACTTTCAAAGCCTAGAGACCCTACTTTAACTGCACTATACCATTCAAAATATCTGTGATTACTTTTGAATTTAAGTAAGACCACGCGGTCTATAGGGAAGATGCCGCATCAGTCATTTGTTTCTGTGGCCCACGATTAGCGAAGGTGTCATGTGACCATAACGACCAACCGCCTTTACTTTTCCACGACTAAAGATCCCGAAATTAAAAATTCCAAGTCTTCACCCGGATTCGAACAGAGGAACCTCTGGTTCGGAAGCCAAGCGCTCTACCACTCAGCCACCGCACCTACAATTTAACTTACAAACAGCGTATATTTATATAAACGCAAAAGCTTAGCACTAATAATGGAACCCGAGGTTCGCCGGTTCGGAAGCCAAGCTAAAAGTGTAAAAATATCAAACCCGGCTGGGGGGTAGGGGGGGGGGGGTAAGGCTAAAATATTACGCGAGCATTGCGATTTGAAGGATGTAAAAGGTCAACACGACCCATGCCAATAATATCCTAGAGCCAATCAAATAGTTCGAAATAAGAAATGAAAAGCAGAATAGTCAGATAGTATCATAGTGTAAATATTAGTGTCAATTTGTAAAGGGAGAGTTTCAGGGAGTGGGGGGGGGGGGGGAGAAAAAGAAATACTCACAAATTTACGTGCCGGTCCAAGCTACAAGCAAAACAAACAAAAAGAAGGGAGGGGTCCATGGCCAAAGAAACAAATAGATAGCCTGAGAACAACTCAACGGGCGTAGCCGGTGGGTAGTACTAGTTAAATTATATCCCAAAAAAAAAAAAGATACCTAAGGAATGGTAACTTAAATCACCACAGTGATGTTTGAAACAAGATATACATCTCTACAAATACACACGTCTTTTCTGTCTCACTTCACTTGCTAACTTCTTCTGTCTTCAAGTCTCACACCTGTGCAGTGGGGTAGTAACACATGGATACATGAGGATAACATTTGATGATAACGTGTTTGATTTTTAAAATAATAATAACAACTGTAAAAACCGTAACAACAAATAAGTAAAACAAACTGAAAGTACTTTATGAAATAACATCGTGACTGTTGTTGGTTTCATTTGTTGTATTGCTATTTCTATGTCCAATATGTCGGTATGTCTATGCTCGTTCAAATCCATTAATATTTTTTATGAATTGACAGAAATTTTTGTTTTTTTTAGTTAGTAACATATATATAGTTTCATTTTGCAACTCTCTATTTGAATAGTGGTGCACAGAACACACTATCCACTATAGAAATACACTGTACTAACAATCCTCAATTCTTCATAGGCATATGATGCCAACCGAGACCAATCGTCAGTGAAGGCCTCAACACTGACTTACGACGTCGCAGCCTGTGGGTAGTGGAGTTCAATAGCTCGCTGCCACGTCATACAAGCCTTTGACGTGGCAACCAGCGATTGGTCTCCACTGCCCATAGGTTGTGACGTCGCAGATTAGTATTCAGGCCTTCTATGACAAATGGTTTAGTATTCATACCGCAATGTTCAGTAACGTTCAAGCTTTAATTTACTTCATATTTTTTTGTTACAAATTCGTGCTTGGAAACTGATTAACTCCCTTGCGCTTTAAGTCAGGACTTAGCTTGTCATGAGCATTAGATACAGTATGGCTTAATTTGGGTCACACTCACCTTACCTGGGGGCGGCCTAATGTCGTATTCCTAAACACGGATATGGGCGCTAAGGATTATTTTAGATTAATAGCTGGCGGAGATCTCTTTCAATGATACGCCGGTTCATTCTTTGATGTTGTCTTCTGACTGCATCTTCGTCTTTTACCTGGTGCTGTTCTCTGCAGAAAGATCTTTACCAGCCTTTGAGGACCTTGGCCATAGAGTTTAACTTTGTCTTCTAGGTCATCATCGACAGATGTCGTGCTTTTGATTTATTTACACCAAATCAGTAGGTTTTTTTTTTAACTTAATTTTTTCGTCCTCCTTTGTATGGTTTTGTCCTACTTCCTGTCCTCTTTCAATCCTCCTTTGGAAATGTAGATTTCTGGTATCCCTAATCATAAAAATTTATGATCGAGTTTCGAGTTTATGAATAGCAAAATTTATGATTTAAATTCCATTAACCAACAAAATATAGCAACAGTATTAATAAGCAAAATTTTCGAAACCTATTCAAGGGTTCGTGTTTTCTTAAATAAAATTATTCCGTGGATTAAAGTGGATTACCAAGACAATGCAAGGAAGCAAGACATCTCAGAGCCTGCAGAGAAAAAGAAACAGTAGAAAAAATTAATTTCCAGAGCTTAGCTTTTCCAATTCTTTCTACTTGACATTCTGATCGTTGCATCCTTCCTTCTAAACATTTTTTTTAGGCTGTGATTTTGTTATTTTCAACAACAGGATGTTATTTTACATTTCAAAGATCTAGTCACACTTTTATATGTGGTTATTTATTTTCTTGGGGAATAAATAATGTATTCACTTATTAGTAAATAATGTAATGAAGCAACACAGTTCCCCTTTAAGACCTTGCAATTTATAAGGCAGATTATGTTTATGGCTGACTTAACAACAAAAGTCCGATCGTAGTCTCCTCGTAGTTCCCTCGTAAGCCTCAGTTCTGGTTTGAATCGTCTTTCAAAGAAACTATAACTAGAAAAACTATAAATAGCCAGCTTTTTGGTGTATCCGGTGTACAAACTAAAGGTAGTGTTGATAAGCTATGTATTTTTGAAAGCTCTAGGCTACACGATGATTCTTGTGCACTTTTTAGCACCACAGAATGATATTTTCCATTTCTAGCACAAAATCAACTCGTACTAGAGGAAACATTGGACTCTCACTCTAGCACAGTGGCACAGCTCAAAACGTAGTTAAAAACAAATGGGTCACTAACTAGCAGTAATAATTGAGCAGAGTTGATACGAAGATAACTGGGTTTCAACGAAAACTTCTGAAATATATATAAAATTTAAATAATTTTGTCAATAAATGGGACCAAAAAAAACAACAACGTACAATTGACAGTGAAACACTGAACTTCGACTTCACATAAACGACTATTTGGTTAGGCTCGGAATAGGAAGGTCAATTGTCGAAAGTCAATGTACAAAAGATGTCTTTATTACGTGATCCCGTTTGACACGTATGTATTTGGACGTTATGCTTTAATGAGCCAGACATTTTTATTTCAAACATTGGTGCTAATACTCGATCGTTGGTTTGTAGCCCCAAACATCTAGTACAACTAAATCGATGTAGGTGTATTCTATTCTTAATGAACAGCATGAGATAAACATAGACAAAGCTTCTTTTAAAACCAAACTGAAATATAAATATGTGGATTTTTGAAACAAGATATAAATCTCTACAAATACACGTCTTTTCTGTCTCACTTCACTTGCTAACTTCTTCTGTCTTCAAGTCTCACACCTGTGTAGTGGGGTAGTAACACATGGATACATGAGGATAACATTTGATGATAACTTTTAGTGTCCTTAAAACTCACATTAAAATGCTAATACCTAATTAACGGCTTGAAATTTATAGAAAATATTTTGCATACATGTTTTTTTAAGCATTATATTATTGTAGGCGCAGTGACTGAGCGTTAAAGCGCTTGGCTTCCGAACCGAGGATTCGTGATTCGACTCATGTTGAAGACTAGGATTTTGAATTTTGGGATCTTGCGGCGCCTCTGAGTCCACCCATCTCTAATGGGTACTTAACATTAGTTGGGGAAAAGAAAAGTTGGTTGATGGCTGTGCAGGCCACATGGCACCCTCGTTAACCATAGGCCACAAAAAAAACATCATCTTCCCTTTAGACCACAAGGTCTGAAAAGGGAACTTTACTTTTTTTATATTACAGAAATGAAGTATTAAAACGGTTTCTATGACTGTCCCCAAAACACGGTCTAGGTATCTGGCGGTGCGAGACCCTCCCCCCCCCCCCCCCACACACACCGGCATGCACCAGTTCTTGTTCAAGACTAGTCGTATCTTATTTGTAAAATGTTTTACATATTTCGGATGTTCCTTCAGAGTTGAAGATAGTTTTAGCCTAGTCCAAACCTCCCGCATGTAGACGGGGGATGGGAGCGGGCAGGGTTTGAACCCGGGACCATCGATAAATCCAAACGACTGTCCAGCGCGCAAACCGCATGACCAGGCAGCCATCCATGATAGTGTTTCTGAGCACCCTTCAATCGTAGAGCATGAGTTCTACTGTCTCGTCTACCGAGTGACAGTGTCGACATCTGGGATCGTGATTCTCTGGGATCCTAGCAAAGTAGGCTCCTATCGTACAGTGTCGACATCTGGGAACGTGATTCTCTGGGATCCTAGCAAAGTAGGCTCCTATCGGACAGTGTCGACATCTTGGATCGTGATTCTCTGGGATCCTAGCAAAGTAGGCTCCTATCGGACAGTGTCGACATCTGGGATCGTGATTCTCTGGGATCCTAGCAAAGTAGGCTCCTATCGAACAGTGTCCAGTGGAAAATCGTGCCAAAATTGCCTGATTCTTTCTGTGTAACTGCCACCACCCATGGTTTCATCAGAAACTCGTCAGCCAACACAATCAAAAACATCCGCCCTACTTTTTTCTCATGATTACATCAGAAACAGGCCCACACACACTCCATAACTCGTGAGTTTAGAGCTATTTTTAGATTTCATTTTCCCGATTATTTTTTTCATTTTCTTCTTAAAACAGAAAGGAAAATCCAATATGACAGTCCGTGGGATGACTGCTGGATATTTCGCTACAATCGTACGTCGAGTTATTGATTCTAATCGAAACGTTCGGACTTTGGTTCTTCCTTCGTAATGGACTTGAGGGATGAGTGTAAAGGCGTAATAGATTGTTGGCCCTGGAGGCCACGTAGAGCCATGGGCGGACTAGGGTTAATCTTTTTTTATTGTTTGGTTCAATAATGGTGCTGATACTGATACGCGATACTTTGAGAAAAATGCGTTTGTCGATCCACGTTGAATAAGGATTTGAAAGGGAAGCTTAGTTTGGGATTTTCCGATTAGTCCACGTCTTGCCTTTCTTTAATTGATGGCTTATTGAAAACAGAAAATCGTATTGCTTTGAGTTAACTCTTTTACACCTAGGCCATTTTATACAAATGTGCATTATTGAAGCTTAGGATAGTCAAAGAGTTAAATTATGTTTTTTCTTAAAGTTTAAATAAATTAGCTTTGCAAGATGTCAATCTTATTTTTGTGCTGTTAGCAGCTTCAAAAATTTAAAAAAAAAGTTGTTTCTGTGCTGACTTGTCAGTCATTCTGTAAAGTGTTGATGTCAAATACTAAAAGTGCTATTCATACACACATTATACACATATTATATACACATTATACTCATCTTATACACATTATATACACATTATACTCATCTTATACACATTATATACACATTATACTCATCTTATACACATTATATACACCTTACATATTATTGAATTTAAACAAAGCAATAAATCCGAATTTATATTAAATGTGAACATTTTTACGAAATCGGATATTTCTGTACAGATTCATGTGCTATTTATGATTATCCAAAAGCGTAAACTATTTTTTTAAAAAGAAAGCACATATACATAAACGAGAATTAATCAACAGTTAATGTTAATATGCAAATTTTGACTGATAGAAAGATTCGTATCAAAATGTTTTGTTAGTAAAATAAATAAACTAAGAGAGAGACACTCCAAGACTAAACCACAACCAAATAAAATACAAAGAAAAACACAAATTTACTAGGATTCTCTCTGTTCCCTTGTGCTATTTCAGTATGGAATGGAAAATAGCTTATTTTAGCCTCCATAAGTAAATCTAGGATGATGCCAACTATAACTTCTTTAAATCGCGACCTTTTAAGGGGATTAGTTCAGCTTATACTACCACTTCAGTCAAGTACAATTTCTTTCCCCTGTTTGAGATACCAAACAAAAAATTAATTACCAGTAGTTAATTAACTAATTGTTTAATTTCTTTTACTGACTCTTGAGTTGTCAGGTAAAGGAAACAATTTTGCAAAATTTCCGCTTGATCCGAGATTGGGTATTAGAGAAATAACGTGTACAAACTTTGTACCAGACAGACAGACAGACAGACAGAGTTGGTATTAGCTTTGTCAAAAGAAAAAGATGCAGACTGGAGAAAGCGATGGGAAGACAACATAAAGAATGGACAACCCTGTCATTGAAAGAGATTCCACCCAATGCAAAAACAAAGAGGAAAAATGGAGAAAGACGATCAACAGATCATTTGTGGTGCCCCGACTGTCCAACAGACTAAGGGATAGGTGAAGATGAAAGTGCTAATTTTTCAAGACGCCAGTGTTCTATACACCGGTTACACCAAAACGCTTACTATTTATGGATTTTCTTCTATTAAAAACGATGTCTAATCGAACTAAGTTACGCACTTTTTATCTTCGAGCTTTGAACCTGTCAATAATCAAGGCCCCAGTGTTCTACTTGTAGTATGCCAGAGAAACGTGGGGAGGAGTCTGGGGGTCCTGTCAAATGTAAAAAAAAAAGTGATTTGGAGTGTTCTTGTGGATATCATTGTCCATCCATGTTTACAGCCAATGCTGCCATCTTGTGTTTAATACCACTTCTCTCTTCTCGTCTGCTATACATTCGGAAGGAGAAAAAAAAAGGGGGGGCACCTATTCAATGATACACAGACAGTTATTAAAACGGGACGGTCAATAGGGATCGATACTACAGTTATTAATACAATGAATCTGGAGATTGCGTGGCGGGGACATGACAGGAAAAAAAAGGGGGGGGGAGGGGTCGACAGCGGTGGATCGGGGGGGGGGTAAGAAAAATAGATTTCCTTGCCTACGTCGTGGTTGAGATCATGCCGGCGCCATACTCACACACATGCGCGCGCCACCCTAAGAGTGCACTTTAAAAAATCTATCAATTATTAGGAACGAATTGTAAGCACTGACGCTTGTTCATTTCTTGTCTTAAAGTTATCTTTCGTTGAGTTTCCCCTAGCTTCAGTAAAAGGAAGACATATTAGGGCCCCAGTTCTGACACCCTCGTATCTACAATATCCACCCCGGTCCTATAATTAGATCACCCAAGGCCTTCAATCCACCAATCTTACTGTGTGTTTTGTAGCTCCCATTATTATCTTGGCTTTAGTAACACATTTATATATATATATATTTTGAAGTCCAACTCTAGTATTCTTAGTAACAATCGAATAGGTTGGTTCATACGTCTTGGTACTTACAAAAAAATTATATTTAATGAACTTCAATTGTAGCCAGGATTCTTTGTTTAGGGCTAAGGTAAAAAAAAAAACAACAACAATTTGTTGCCTGCAATCTTTGTTTAGGTATAAGGTGAAGAAATAACAAAGTTCCAATTGTTGCCTGGGATCTTTGTTTAGGTATAAGGTGAAGAAATAACAAAGTTCCAATTGTTGCCTGGGATCTTTGTTTAGGTATAAGGTGAAGAAATAACAAAGTTCAAATTGTTGCCTGGGATCTTTGTTTAGGGCTAAGGTAAAAAAACAACAACAATTTGTTGCCTGCAATCTTTGTTTAGGTATAAGGTGAAGAAATAACAAAGTTCCAATTGTTGCCTGGGATCTTTGTTTAGGTATAAGGTGAAGAAATAATAAAGTTCCAATTGTTGCCTGGGATCTTTGTTTAGGTATAAGGTGAAGAAATAACAAAGTTGCAATTGTTGCCTGGGATCTTTGTTTAAAGCTAAGGTCAAGAAATAACACAGTTCCAATTGTTGCCTGGGATCTTTGTTTAGGTATAAGGTCAAGAAATAACAAAGTTCCAATTGTTGTCTGGGATCTTTGTTTAAAGCTAAGGTCAAGAAATAACACAGTTCCAATTGTTGCCTGGGATCTTTGTTTAGGTATAAGGTCAAGAAATAACAAAGTTGCAATTGTTGCCTGGGATCTTTGTTTAGGTATAAGGTGAAGAAATAACAAAGTTCCAATTGTAGCCTGCGATCTTTGTTTAGGTATAAGGTGAAGAAATAACAAAGTTCCAATTTTAGCCTGGGATCTTTGTTTAGGTATAAGGTGAAGAAATAACAAAGTTCCAATTTTAGCCTGGGATCTTTGTTTAGGTATAAGGTGAAGAAATAAAAAAGTTGCAATTGTTGCCTGGGATCTTTGTTTAGATATAAGGTCAAGAAATAACAAAGTTCCAATTGTAGCCTGCTATCTTTGTTTAGGTATAAGGTCAAGAAATAACAGAATTCGTGTTTACGAATTAGAATAACATTTATTCCTTAAGTTGAAATCATGAGAAGACTGAACACACACTATTTATCATGCAATAATACACATTATGATCTCAATTTAATAATAACCTCGCTCTAGTAAATGGAACATGAACTATGAAACGTATCGAATGAACTGACCAGCGGACACCCTAACTAACTCATCTCCTCTATATCTATATAGTATCTGCATATTTATTTAAGCCGAAACTTCAAGACACAGATGAAGAGAGAAAAAGGAATAGCAGGAGAAGCAGCAGGCAAAATACAAATAAACAGTTTTTAAAAACAAAGCTTTTGTATGGAAAGAAAAAAAAATCACTTCGATATAACTCAATACTGCAGGAATAAGCACAGTACTTCTATATAGAGCTAAATTAATTAATTGCCATTTACTGATTAACTAAGTCTTTTTTTTATTCATGTATTGTCAATCGACAAGGAATAGGCCTTATTGGGGCGAAATTTCAACTTGATCCGAAAATGGGAAGAGGGAGAATAAACGTGTACAAAAGGAAATAAATACCCACATACCTATCACATCTCTCAACAAGTAGCATTTATTTCTCTTTTTCTATCATACATATCACATCTCTCAATAAGTAGCATTTATTTCTCTTTTTCTATACCAAAATTTTTTTTATTTTTAATACCAATACTTAATTAACTATTTTATTAATTGCTTTGATTGATTCATGTTTTGCTAGGCACAACTAATAATTGTGTAAAGTTTCAACCTGATCCGAGAATGGGTATAAAAGAAATAGCGTGCACAAAAAAACAAACAATACCAGACAGACAGAGAGTGAGTTGCTATAAGCTTTGTAAAAAGGCAAAGTTATGCGAAGATAAAGGCATTGACGGTCGGGAAAGGTGAACGATAATAGTTCGGACCTTTCTTTCTCCTCTTCAATCGAAAAGCGAATTCCTAAGTGACCTAATATCTGATGAGTTTCTTACACTATACGATTCGCTACTACGTAATATGTTATCAAAATGTAAACTCCACAATCTATAGAAAGTAAAAAGTAAAGTTTCCCCTTTCAGACCTTGCGATCTAAGGGGCAGATGATGTTAGGGTCATCTGTTTCTATGACCAAAGGTTAACAAGCAGGGTGTTATGTGGCCAGCCAGCACAACGACCAACCGCCTTTACTTTCCCCAACTAAAGTCAGGTACCCATAAGAGTTTGATGGACTTAGGACGCCCTAAAAATCTCGAAATTCAAAATTGAGATTCGAACCCAGAACCCCCAGGTTCGGAAGCTGAGCGCTTAACCACTCTGCCACCGCACCGCCCCCCCCCCCCCCCCCAGAATCTATATCTACATGGAAAAGGTAATTCTCGTTTGCTTTATTTTAAGTCACTTGTACAACTAGCTCTAGATCTAGTCCAACTAATGTTAATATAATTTCCATCTAGGAAGCATAGTACTTGTCCCTTGACACAAACACCTGTCATGAACTCTAATTGGTAGCAAGGCTGGAAGGGCTAGTCCTCCCGTAGAGCCTTGGCGAGAGAAACTCTGCTGTTAGGCGTAGTGCCTCGACACTAACACCAGACTGATGCTCTCCGTGGTCATGGCCACATTCTTGTCTGCTGGCCAATCTTGGACGCTAACTGCAAAACTAGAGAGGAGGATCCTAGCAGTGAAATCGATATTGCTACAGAAAGATCCTAGGTATCACTTACAAAGACCGCATCACATATAAGGAGATACGAAACAGAATCACAATGGCCATTGAGCCCCAGGATGACCTGCTGACCACTGTCCAAAAAACGCAAACTAAAATTGGATGAGCATATCAGGTCCCCAGGCCTTGCAAAGACCTTCCTTCAGGAAAAAGTACCAGGAAATATAAGAATAGGCAGACAGAGAAAGTGATGGGAAGACAACATGAAAGAGATTCTATTCTAGGCAAAATGCAGGGAGGAATGGAGAAATAGATAGATAGATCATGTGTGGTGTCCCCACGGTTCAACAGACAAAGAGGTATGTGAGGTATGGCTCTACCGTACCTACAGTCGACGAGATCTAGTTTAGGATTTCTTTTTTTTCAACACGCGTCTGCAACAGTTGCCTCGTTCTGAGAAAATAAACTTAGACGGCCCAGATTCTTAACCTGACATGTTAACACGTTGATAGGTTCAAGTCTGCACCGAGTGGTTACCATTTCAGAATCAGATTAAATTGACCTGCTCTTATGCTAGTTGCGGGGCCTCCTCTTCATAACGTTGCTATGGCCACCGTTCCACCATTTCCACATCAACACACACCCTGCTATTTAACTTGGCGCCTTATCAGTTCTGATTATAATCTCCCCCCCCCCCCCCCAGTTTTTTTTCCTATTAGCTGTATCAAGCAATTCATTTATTGTCTTTATGTCTCAAGTCTGTCTAAACACTTCTGGTAATGTCTTCGCATTTAATGTCTTTCCCACCTGTATGAAGTCTCTCGCATCCCACAATGCACTTTCAGATATTTTAGAACGTTGAGAATATCTATCTATCTATCTATCTATCTATCTATCTATCTATCTATCTATCTATCTATCTATCTATCTATCTATCTATCTATCTATCTATCCATCACTCTATCACTCTATCTATCTATCTATCTATCTATCTATCTATCTATCTATCTATCTATCTATCTATCTATCTATCTATCTATCTATCTATCTATTTATCTATCTATCTATCTATCTGGCCAAGCCGTTGGAGTGCCAATATCACAGAGTGCGATGCTCCTGAGAAAGCCGTGGCGAAAGGGACAATGATTAGCAATCTCTTTGTTTTTAAATAAACACAGCAAGGCACTCGGTATTTGGAAGCCAACTGGAGGTTAGGATTTTCTGTTTGCCTATCTATATGTTTGCCTATCTATCTGTTTGCCTATCTATCTGTTTGCCTATCTATCTGTTTGCCTATCTATCTGTTTGCCTATCTATCTGTTCATTTGTTTTTATAAACGTTATCACGATGATACAACACTGTGGGCAGGACAATGCTACATACATTTAGTGATAACTTTATGTTGACATTAATTTGATATGAAACAAAATTTAATTGACAGTAGTTCGTGTTATTTCAAAGTAGCACCCATCCAGGGTGACCCACCTTGACTACAATGTCGCGATACATTTTCCATTAGTTATCGCAAGTTTAGGAATTAGGCGCGAAAAGTTATTTGTTTCATATAAGGCAGGGGTTCTCAACCTGTGGGTCGCGACCCCTTTGGGGTTCGATTGACGATTTGCCAGGGGCCGCCTAAGATCATCGAAAAAATTGATTATTTTTGTCCCTTCTTCTATTGCTGTGTGTGTAACCACCAGGGAGGGGGTCGCGGCAGAGTGGGGGGTTGTAAAAAGGTGTCGCCGAGCCTAAATGGTTGAGAACCGCTGATTAATATAAGGGAAAGTTTTGCTTAGAGTATTAAAAACAAGACTAGGATTAGAAGTGTAGCGAAAGTGAACAAAAGACTCTTGTCAGCTGTAGAGCGAGGTCGGTTTAGTTTCTGAAGTAGATATTTAAATAATGCGACATTCGATGGTTCCCTTCATTAAGTATTAAACTTCTTGTTCGGTATCGTTCGGCAACGTTCATCAGCGTCCAGTAACTTCACAGTGTTGGTTCTCGCTTGTGTTCATTGGTTCGCTTATTTGAGTGTTACCCCCGTTTAGTCGTGGAGGCGCCAAACACATCTCTATGACTACGTGTATAAAATCATGCCATGATCTCCCTGGTCGTATTCAGACAATAAACAAGTAGAACCTCGTGCACTTGGTGTGAGTGATCGCAGACAATCATGCTTTAAAATAACTTTGAATGAACATTTAGACTGGAAGGAGGTAGGAGAGTGGTCAATGGTAACTTGTAGTTCGTAACGGCTGATATTCGTACTGAAAATGTTAAAGCTTCTCCGCGTACCTGTAATGTGGACCCATGGGAGGATATGCCAGGGGACCGCCTCTTTGTACCTGTAGTCTAGCTTTTTTTTTTTTAGAGAGGGTTTTATAAAATTTAATCAAGATCTGAGCGATGATGCATCTGCAGTGACAAATCCGGAATAAGAGGCAATGGAGGCTATATTTGCTCTCGCTCTTAGCCTATCCGCCTCCCCCGGCGGACGTCCACGGAGGTGCCACACTGAGGCGACGGGCGATGGAATCCTACGTCTACCGCCACCTGAATGAAACATTCGACATTTCCATGCTTCCCTTCTAGACGGGGGGGGGGGGGAAGGGAGGGGGGCACCTCTATGTTCTCTCCTCAACTACACATGCCCTCAATGGTTATGTACTGCTCTGAATTTAAATTGAAGACGGTTCGAAGTCATTCAAAATAGTTTTATATCTATAAATAGATTAGAGTTCTATGTCTTTATTTAAACGTTTGTTTGCAGTAGTTCTCTAAATCGAATGTGAGTAGGTTGGACATTTTCATACAAGGCGAAACAACTATAAATAGCTTTTTGGTGTATCCGGTGTACAACATACAGGAGCTGTTGATAAGCTAAATTTTTTTGTGTTTCGAAGGCATATACATTTTTGTGTGCAAGTTTTTTAGCCCTGCAGAATCCAGCTCTGTTTGTAACACAAACTTATTTCAAAATGATGAAAGTTTTAGACATTGACTCTATGGCTTCGAACTTTATTTTAAAAAATGGGCAATTAACTAGAGGTCATAAAGAAGACTTATAGCTCTTTTTTTTTTCTCTATTTCGTTGGTAGTTTAGCGTCCTTGAAAATTGTTTACTTTCCTTTGAAAGTCTCCAATACACAAACTACACATTGTAAGTCTGTGCGTACGTGCGTGCTGCTCTCTTAAAAAGAACGCATATTCCTAGGCACTTTGTTCTGACCAGACCATCTTCTTTCTAGTTCATTTTTTTCAAACTTTCTTTCCATCACAATTCCCCCCCTTCTCCCCACCGTAACCCCCTCCACCACCATCACCCCCCCCCCCATTAGCCTACTCCTTGATTAATACGTTGAGAGGATTGTTAAAGAAGAAGCTATCAGTATATAGTTCTTCGTTTTTCTTTCTTCTCTGGCTCGAAATGTCTTTCTTTCATCAGGCTTCCACCCACCCCTCTCCCCTCCCTCCCATTTTATCTTTCACCGTTAAATGAAAATTGGAAAATGAGGATATGGTGGCAAGGGGAGGCAAGAGAGAGAGAAAAAAGTAAAAGGAGGTGAGAGAGAGAGAGAGAGAGAGAGAGAGAGAAAGGTATATGAGTTATCGTTTGATGTTATGTGTAAGCGGTTCAGTAACCTGCTGACAAAGTGTTTAGATAGTTTAGCGCACGTGTATGGTCGTGTATCTGATTCACGACACACGTTAGTAAATGTCTGTGTTCTCTCCCTTGATTCACGACTCACGTTAATAAATGTCTGTTTTCTAACACTCCAAACATTGTTGATTTTAAATTTTACTCTCAATTTTTTTTTCATCCTATTGTGTACTCAAATTTGTTTACCATTTTTCTAAATCTCTAAGTTCAACGGCATTACATTAGCGCCTGGAACCGTGCTTATGTACCGTATAGTCTCAAATAAAAGCCGCACTAGATTGCCTTTTCTGAACTCTAAATTCGGGTGCACCCTATATTCGAGAATATACGGTAACAACAACAACAAAAGTTATGACCATTTCCAGCTAACCATCAAATTACATTTTCATTCTTTATTCGTATGTTTGAAACTTACCCTCAAACTATCTTGTTTCAGATTTATTTATCTCAAACCCATAGGCTCACCTTTGTGATAAAAACACTGACAAGACTCAAGCTTTTATTTAAATTTTATATAAATGATGAATTATAAAATGAAATAAAAAACTTTTTTTAACCAGCTTCTATGTCTCCCATTCTCCGAAACAAAACAAACTGGTTTCGCCTTTTTATAAATCTACTCAGAGTATCTACAATTCTAATTTGGTAATATAGATCCAGACTTACAAACATAAAAAGACACTAGTCTAGGCTTAATTCTACAAAAGGCCGTGTGCAAAATGTTGCCAAACGTCTATTTCAGCGGTTCTCAACCTTTTATGCTCGGCGACCCCTTTTTACAATCCCCCACTCTTCCGCGACCCCCGCACACACACACACACACATACAGCAATAGAAGAATAGACAATAACAATCCTTATTTTCGATGGTCTTAGGCGACCCCTGGCAAATCGTCAATCGACCCCCAAAGGGGTCGCGACCAACAGGTTGAGAACCTCTGGTCTATATGCTTAAATAAACACTTTACTGAATAAAAACGGAAATTCCCATTGACGTGCTCAAGATATAGATTAATTTTAAGATTATTATATTTGTAAAAAATATTATAACGATCAAACCAGAGTTTTCCTTGTGTGGCAATTTAGCTAGTATCCCCCCCCCCCCCAAGATATAACCGTTTTCGAGATCCGTGTCCAGGTTCCAGGTTTTGTCCATGAAAAATGTACAAGCTGATAAGAGGATTGTAAACGTTGTAATATGAATAAAGTATTTCACTCTTTTAGTTATTTTTAAACAATTTAGTTGATGGGGTGGGGGCGTGGTGGATGAGTGTTTGGAATCAATGGGTCTCGGGTTTGAATTTCGGTGAAAATTTTAAACGTCGGGATTTTTCTAAATAGCTCTTTCGTCCACCCAACTCTAATAGCTACCTGACATAAGTTCTAATGGATACCTGACATAAGTTCTAATGGATACCTGACATAAGTTCTAATGGATAACTGCCATAAGTTCCAATGGATACTTGACATAAGTTCTAATGGACACCTGACATAAGTTCTAATGGATACCTGACATACGTTCTAATGGATACCTGACATAAGTTCTAATGGATAACTGACATAAGTTCTAATGGATACCTGACATACGTTCTAATGGATACCTGACATAAGGTCTAATGGATACCTGACACACGTTCCAATGAATACTTGACATACGTTCTAATGGATACCTGACATAAGTTCTAATGGATACCTGACATAAGTTCTAATTGATACCTGACACACGTTCTAATGAATACCTGACATAAGTTCTAATGGATACCTGACATACGTTATAATGGATACCTGACATACGTTATAATGGATACCTGACATAAGTTCTAATGGATACTTGACATAAGTTCTAATGGATACCTGACATAAGTTCCAATGAATACCTGACATAAGTTCTAATGGATACCTGACATAAGTTCTAATAAATACCTGACATAAGTTCTAATGGATATCTGACATAATTTCTAATGGATATCTGACTAAGTTCTAATGGATACCTAAGTTCCAATGAATACCTAACATAAGTTCGAATGAATACCTGACATAAGTTCTAATGGATAACTGACATAATTTCTAATGGATACCTGACATAAGTTCTAATGGATACCTGAAATACGTTCTAATGAATACGTGAAATATGTTCTGATGGATACCTGACAGAAGTTCTACTGGATTCCTGACATAAGTTCTAATGGATACCTGAAATAAAATCTAATGGATACCCGACATAAGTTGTAATGGTTACCTGAAATAAGTTTTAATGGATACCTGACATAAGTTCCAATGGATACCTGACATAAGTACCAATGGATACCTGACATAAGTTCCAATGAATACCTGGTATAAGTACCAATGGATACCTGGTATAAGTACCAATGGATACCTGACATAAGTTTCAATGAATACCTGGTATAAGTTCCAATGAATACCTGGTATAAGTACCAATGGATACCTGACATAAGTTCCAATGAATACCTGGTATAAGTTCCAATGAATACCTGGTATAAGTACCAATGGATACCTGACATAAGTTCCAATGAATACCTGACATAAGTTCCAATGAATACCTGGTATAAGTTCCAATGAATACCTGACATAAGTTCTAATGGTTACCTGAAATAAGTTTTAATGGATACCTCACATAAGTTGGGGAAAATTACCTCTATTGGTCGTTTTGTTTTGTCTTGTGACCACTTGGTTTGAAAGCCAAGATCTTTACCTTCAGACCACCACTCCCCATCATCAAAAAAAGCTTTACGGATCAAAGTAGCTCCTTAACAATTCGATCTATCCAATGTACACACACACACACATACTATATAGATCTGGGAATACTATTTACATATCTACCTTGAGGCACTCTGCTATGTTCCTCCTTTACACACACACACACATACTATATAGATCTGGGAATACTATTTGCATATATCTATCTTGAGGCACTCTGCTATGTTCCTCCTTTACACACATACACATACTATATAGATCTGGGAATACTATTTACATATCTACCTTGAGGCACTCTGCTATGTTCCTCCTTTACACATACTATATAGATCTGGAAATACTATTTACATATCTACCTTGAGGCACTCTGCTATGTTCCTCCTTTACACACACACACATACTATATAGATCTGGGAATACTATTTGCATATATCTATCTTGAGGCACTCTGCTATGTTCCTCCTTTACACACATACACATACTATATAGATCTGGGAATACTATTTACATATCTACCTTGAGGCACTCTGCTATGTTCCTCCTTTACACATACTATATAGATCTGGAAATACTATTTACATATCTACCTTGAGGCACTCTGCTATGTTCCTCCTTTACACATACTATATAGATCTGGAAATACTATTTACATATCTACCTTGAGGCACTCTGCTATGCTCCTCCTTTACACACACACACATACTATATAGATCTGGGAATACTATTTACATATCTACCTTGAGGCACTCTGCTATAATCCTCCTTTACACACACACACATACTATATAGATCTGGGAATACTATTTACATATCTACCTTGAGGCACTCTGCTATGTTCCTCCTTTACACACACACACATACTATATAGATCTGGGAATACTATTTACATATCTACCTTGAGGTACTCTGCTATGTTCCTCCTTTACACACACACACACATACTATATAGATCTGGGAATACTATTTACATATATACCTTGAGGTACTCTGCTATGTTCCTCCTTTACACACACACACATACTATATAGATCTGGGAATACTATTTGCATATCTACCTTGAGGCACTCTGCTATGTTCCTCCTTTACACACACACACACATACTATATAGATCTGGGAATACTATTTGCATATTTACCTTGAGGTACTCTGCTATAATCCTCCTTTACACACACACACTTATTTTTACCCTCGCTTTAGCTCTACACCTCCCTCCCCCCTTTTCCTTCACACTTTACTCTTCTCGCGCTCACACACACACAACCTCTCTCTCCTTCCTCTTTTGACGTCATCATCGTCACAGACCTAAGCCTGGGAATCACCGACCGTTCGTACTGACTGCACTCCTCCCATCCCCAGCCCACCCCCAATCCCCCATACCACTGATCTAAATGCAGGCTCTCCTGCGAGATTTAAATGCACCGGGCAATTATCTCAGTGCATAGCCCCACAACCAGGAGTATTAGCAAAGCAGTCTTGGTACACTCGAGTTTTACCAAGGATAATTTGAGAGCGACGAGCCCCCTAACTAGTCAACTATACTCTTGAACTTATGGATCTAACAAAAAATAGGAGAGAAAATTTGACTTTGATCTAAATTTGTTACAGATATATGCGTAGAGTTTGTTTAGTTCTGCTATACAAAGACACCTGCAGACTATTTATTTTTCAGGTTTTGCAGCAAAACAAGTCTCAAGTTTGAATAGTTTTTGTATTTTGATATAAAGTTATGAATAGCTTTTCCTCGACTCGGTTGGTTAAGACATCTATTTGGCCAAGGTTATCTTTCAGGGTGCTGTGGAGAAAAGAGACAGTACTGTGGAGAAAAGAGACAGTACTGTGGAGAAAAGAGACAGTACTGTGGAGAAAAGAGACAGTACTGTGGAGAAAAGAGACAGTACTGTGGAGAAAAGAGACAGTACTGTGGAGAAAAGAGACAGTACTGTGGAGAAAAGAGACAGTACTGTGGAGAAAAGAGACAGTACTGTGGAGAAAAGAGACAGTACTGTGGAGAAAAAAAGACAGTACTGTGGAGAAAAAAGACAGTAGGCCTACCTCAGGTAAAAAAAAATGATAGAAGAAAGATAGAATGGATTCCTTGTCTCTTCCTACACACCAACAGACGGACTCTTGAAGAGAAGGAGTGGAGAGCTTTGGTTGCGCGCACTGTGACAGCAGTCCAACAATGCCATTCATAAGTTAAACGTATATTTAACTTGATCCGACGAGCACCGACCTGATTAAGTAACAAAAATAACTAAATAACTGGTCGATTTAAACGCAAATAAAATACAATGACACAGACTGACCTTGAACGAGCACTCGACCTTAAACTTCGTCTATTCTGCTGAAATTTCGTTGCTTAGCTACAATTTTAGACACTTAAATCTTGAAAAAAAGACATAAAGAAAAAAAAAAATAGCTGAGATACAGGACTCTGAAATTATGGGATATTATCCTAATTTTACGGCAAACATTACTTTCATTGGTTCTTTTTGGGGATGGATTGTTCACGACCAAACATTGATTTGTGAATTTAAAAAAAGAAGTCAAATTGGTTCAGTTGAGTCGATCAATATAAACACAAACTGATCTTTTTTTTTTGTTGTTAACTGTGTCTAGACGTGCACAAGATTTGAAAACTAAAACTCCGACTAAGTGACATTGTATATGTTTCTGCTTGTTGTGGAATATATGTGCAAATGCCAGAAAAGCTCAGTATGCAGTTGAACAAATAGTTTTCCCAAATTTGCATGTGCACGTTTGGCATGATCATAATTTAAAAATAAAATAAATAATAAAGGCACACCCGCGGCGACCATTCTTTGACAAAATGTGACAGAGTCTAACATTAAACTAACAACTAGGATTCAAAATATTACTTCTTTCTATTTCCAATTAATATTAAACTTTCCTTGGAAACAGATTATCCCCCTTTCCTATTATTAAAACAAAATAAAGTAATTTTCCATTTCAATTGAATTTGGTGAGAAAACAAAAAGAGGGTGTCATTTTATTGTATTTTAAAATACCCAAAAAGTAATTTTTGATAAGAAATATTCTTTGAAAGCGGATTTCCTTATATTTGTTAAGCCTGTGAACTACGAGTCTTTTTTTTTTAATAGATTTTTTTTAGATTTTTTTTTTACTTGATGACAAAAAGATTTGTCTCAAAAAGTTTGGACCTTTTGGCATTGGCTAGTTTTTAAAAAGCTTTAATCAACAATACAATTTTTTGTACATGGTATTTCTTCCACACTCATTCTACTATGAAACTCAAACCTTTACACAATTATTTGGTCTTCCAATAAAAAAAACAAACACGCATCATTAAAAAAAACACAACATTATACCATTAGTGAATTAACTATTGGTAATTATTTTTTGGGTATTGAAAATGGGAAATAAATCCAACAGCATTGAGAGATATGGTTATCTATTTATATGTAGCTATTTCTCTTACTAAGTTTTGTGTATTTCTCCCCCCCCCCCTCTTCCCATTCTCGCATCAAGTAGAAATTTTGCATAATTATTTATAGTGTATGACAATATATACATCAATTTTAAAAAATTAACACTTAGTTAAACAATTAGTGGTAATTAATTCATTTGTGTTTTATATCGATATATATACAAAAAAGGAATATTATTCCTGCAGTTATCAGATATATGGTAGTGATTATGCGGTTCTTCCCCTTACATAAGCTTTGTTTTTTTTTTAATTTGATTATTTAACATATTTCAATTTCCTTGGATTGCGCCGAGCGTTACACTGTGCAGTCAGCACTCTCTGAGACATGCTCCAATGTAATGAAACAAACTATTCACCGTTCTCTCATTCAGTCAACTGTTTGTACAAAGCGTATGTCAACTCTGTCTTGTTGTCCGTCTGGTCAAAAGTTTGTACAACTTATTTCTCCCACACCCAATCTCGGATTAAGCTGAAATTTGGCACAATTATTTCGTTTACGGTATGGTGGCTGAGCGGTAAAGCACTTGGCTTCCGAACCGAGGTTCGAATCCTGGTGAAGACAGGGATTTTTAACTTCGGGATCTT
Source organism: Biomphalaria sudanica (assembly GCA_036873155.1). NCBI lineage: Eukaryota > Metazoa > Mollusca > Gastropoda > Planorbidae > Biomphalaria > Biomphalaria sudanica. The sequence goes on along the minus strand of JAZGLO010000718.1, from coordinate 1,081,951 downwards.
TGGCGCCTCTGAGTCCACCCAATTGAGATCAAAGTAACCAGACTAATAAAACGAAAATAGAGGAACCAATCTAAAGTAACCAGACTAATGCAACGAAAATAGAAGAACCAATCTAAAGTAACCAGACTAATAAAACGAAAATAGAGGAACCAATCTAAAGTAACCAGACTAATGCAACGAAAATAGAGGAACCAATCTAAAGTAACCAGACTAATGCAACGAAAATAGAGGAACCAATCTAAAGTAACCAGACTAATGCAACGAAAATAGAGGAACCAATCTAAAGTAACCAGACTAATGCAACGAAAATAGAGGAACCAATCTAAAGTAACCAGACTAATGCAACGAAAATAGAGGAACCAATGTAAAGTAACCAGACTAATGTAACGAAAATAGAGGAACCAATCTAAAGTAATCAAATCAAAGTAACCCGTCTAGATTAACAGGTCCGGGCGTAATGAAAAGTAACCAAGCTAAAGTAACAACATTAAAGACTGACAGAAATCTTTCGAAAGTAAATTGGGCTCAATGCAAAAGTAAAGAAACTAAAGTAACCGAACAAAAATTACCAGATTAAAGTAATCAAAAGTAACCATGCTAAATTAAGATAAAGTACGAGACTTAAGAAATAATACTGAAACTTACCAGACCAAAGTAATCAAATGGATTAAATCAAAGTAAGTAGGGTGAAGTAACCAGACTAGATTAACACAACTAAAGTAACAATATTAAAGTATGATAACTGACCAAACCAAAGTAACCTGTCTAAAGTAAAAGCTCAAAGTTAAAGGAACCCAATGACAGCAGCCAGACAAAAGCCAACCAAACTACTACAGACATCTCCAGATGTTGTTGTTTTCTTTCCATGTATTTATGCCTCATTATCCGTTATTGTCATTGAACTAATTTAGCATGAGCGGGAAAAAAATGATGAGATTTAACAACAGCTGATTTTTAATTGTCGTCTGCGAGACGAGAGATTAGCAGACGTGAAGACGATTGTGAGCTCCTGTATTATTATTTTTTTTTTTAATTCAAGAGAAATATTATTTTTTCCTTTATTTTTTTTCTCGCCTACAATGTACTGGAATTAATTAATGAATTTTATCGATTACTTTAATGTGTTTGTAAAAAAGTTTTTTTTGTTTTGTTTTTGTTTGTGATTTCAGCTTGATACGAGTTTAACTCGAGTGCTGGCAACATTGTGTTTATCGATTTGTACTCCTTCTACGTACTGGGGGGGGGGGGGGAGATTTGTAAACACAAGAGATCTTGTATTGAGTGAATTATTTATCTGTACTTTGAAACTGGTGTAATCTAATGATGGGGGTGTGTGGGTTTAAATGCCGGGTTTGTGAGGGACTCAGTGTGTGGGATTGAAGATAGTGTTCTGTGTGGTTTTAAAACTATGGAGTTGTGAGTGAGTACTATGGTAAAGACTGGCCGTGAGTCCTAGGTGAACGTATTCTACTCAAACTGATATCTACTCACTCTGTCTTTCTGTGTGTCTGTCTGACTGTCTGGCAGAAATGTTGACACATCATTTCTCCCACTTATCATTTTCAGATCATGCTGAAACTTGGCACCAAAACTTCATTGTCCAAAACAAACACGTGAATCAATAACATACAAAAACAAATTAATGAATTAATTAGTGGTAAATAATAAATGATGTTTGATATAGAAAAGGGAAACATATCTTACAGTATTGAGAGAGATGCGCGGGCGCGCCCCCCCAAATGTACAGTTGTTTCCCTTACATAGCTTTTAACTTAAAAAAATTAAAAAAAATTAACTATATATTCTCCTGGTTTTTCAGAGCATGTTTACTTTGGTGTGTGTGTGTGTGTGTGTTAACTATCCTAAAGGTATTTGAAAAACTCGATGGAGTGAAAAGGGGGGGGGACGTCGACGCAACCCGTGATGTTGAGAATCGCTAAGAAACGTCATTCGTGTTGTCATCATGTTTCCTAAAATGGGGAGTTACCCTTCTCTGGACACTCCTCCGCATTGACATCGCCACAGTATCTCCTGGATCGCTTTTCCCCAGATAATATCACGTAACCTTACGAGTTCGGATCCTAGAACATAATTTTGTCCACAACACACCACTTATATCGCCGTCAAGGGTACCCCCCCCCCTTTTACATTCTGTTCTTTTAATTCAATGCGATACAAGTCTAGGTTAAAAATAACATTAATGTCGTTCTGGGTATTTGGGCGCTGAGTCCACCCAGCTCTAATGAGTACCTGACTTTAGTTGGGGAAAAGTAAAGGCGGTTGGTCGTTGTGCTGGCCACATGTCACCCTCGTAAACCGTAGACCACATAAACAGAAGACCTTTACATCAACTGCCCTATAGACCACACGGTCTGAAAGGGGGAACGTTTTTTAAATGTCGTTTTGCGAGACATTAATACTTATACAACATTTTGAATACATGTAAATTCTCTATCTATTTCTGTCTACCATCTATCTATCTATCTATCTATCTATCTATCTATCTATCTTGTCTGCTTGGATGACAGACTGGTCGTGTGGTATGCACTCTAAACTGTCTTACGGTGGTCTCGAGGGTTCCGGGTTTGAACCCTGCACGCTGCCATCGACCGTGGTCTGCAGGAGGTTTAGGTTTAGGAAGTTAGGAAGTAGAGTATCTTAAAATCTGACGGCGTATCTGAAACATGTCAGTCTGTCTGTCTGTCTGTCTGTCTGTTTGTCTGTCTGTCTGTTTGTCTGTCTTTCTGTACGTATGTATGTATATATGTAGGTATATATGTATGTGTGTATGTATGTATGTATGTATGTATGTATGTATGTATGTATGTATGTATGTATGTATGTATGTATGTCTGCTATCCCAGCCAAATGTACTTCTGAGTGAGAGTGCCAGACCAGCAAACAACTTGTTTAGTCCATCATCTGCCTTTATGACACCATGCTGTCACTCTTATCCCCTAATACTCTCTCACTAGTTTCATATCTCCATAAGTCTCTCTCTCTCTTAATTCTTATTATCTCCCTTCATTTCGTGTCTTAATCTGATGTTGTTTTGTTGTTGTTTATTTCTAAATTCCAGCTCAAATAAGATTATCATTTTAAATCTTTATACACTCAGATATAAAAGTAAACTTTATGGGCGATATAATAATATATACACATGCAAACAAACACACAGAAGCTATGTACGCAATCATTCACTTCTGTTTTTAAATACTAGGGCCATTGACATTCCCTACATTAGTACTTCATTTTATTAGTTTGTTGATCAGATCAATCAGCTCGATTCTGTTCTTTTTTGTTGACATTACAATACTCTACCATGACATACCAATACTCTACCATGACATCACACTATGCTACTATGACATTACAATATTCTACCATGACATAACAATACTCTACCATGACATAACAATACTCTATCATGACATCAAAATTCTGAACCATGACATCACAATACTGTACCATGACATCACAATACACTACCATGGCATCACAATACAGTACAATGACATCACAATATTCTACTATTACAATGCCCTACCGAAAAACATCATTTCACTTTACCTTGTCTACTATTTACAATACTATACTCAAGCATTACATCAATATACTCTAGCAATAAATAATAGATGGTATATACTACGTTTTACTACTATAGCATCTTTTTATTCTACCATTACATCTCAATATTCTACCATTACATCACAATATTATACCATTACATCACAATATTATACCATTACATCACAATATTCTACCATTACATCACAAAATTCTACCATTACATCACAAAATTCTATCATTACATCACAATATTCTACCATTACACCACAATATTCTACCGTTACATCACAATACTCTACCGTTACATCACAATACTCTACCATTACATCACAATACTCTACCATTACATCACAATAATGCACCATTACATCACAATTCTCTACCATTACATCACAATAGTGTACCATTACATCACAATATTCTACCATTACATCACAATACTCTACCATGACATCACACTATTCTACCATGACATCACACTATTCTACCATGACATCACACTACTCTACCAGTGCACAATGTGGTCTACCTGAACCCCCCCCCCTCCCCACTCATACATCATGCTATAGAACGGATAAGAAAAGAAGTCTATTATCCTGTTGTTTAAACTCAAGTGAGCTGGACCAAATCCCCACGGGGAGACGAGGGGAGGCTAATCTGTCCAGATGTGTAAACAAGCGTCCCGACCTCAGGTCTATTGGCTATGTTCATAAAGGTTACTTAGGAATTTATCAATTGTATACCATTTACCTGGCTGGATTTTGTCGCCATTGTGCTTGTTCCTTAGGTTACCATACACATCAGGTCAGCTCTACACAGCTAGTGTTAGGTGTCTGTTGTTTGTTGTTTTAAACATCATTTGGGAACCAGATCGTTACATCAGTCCTTTACTTTGTTGGGTCTCCATTCACTTTTTTTGTGGGGTTGTTGAGTCTCCATTCACATTTTGGGCTTGTTGGGTCTCCATTTACATTTTGGGGTTTGTTGGGTCTCCATTCACTTTTTTTGTGGGGTTGTTGAGTCTCCATTCACATTTTGGGCTTGTTGGGTCTCCATTCACTTTTGGAGGGGGGGGGTGTTGGGTCTCCATTTACATTTTGGGGTTGTTGGGTCTCCATTCACTTTTTTGGGGGGTTATTGAGTCTCCATTTACATTTTGGGGTTGTTGGGTCTCCATTCATTTTTTGGGGGGTTGTTGAGTCACCATTTACATTTTGAGGTTGTTGGGTCTCCATTCACTTTTTTTTGGGGGGGGGGGTTGTCGGGTCTCCATTCACATTTTGGGCTTGTTGAGTCTCCATTCACATTTTGGGCTTGCTAGGTCTCCATTCACATTTTGGGCTTGTGGGGTCTCCACTCACATTTTGGGCTTGTTGGGTCTCCATTCACTTTTGGAGGGGGGGGTGTTGGGTCTCCATTTACATTTTGTGGTTGTTGGGTCTCCATTCACTTTTTTGGGGGGTTGTTGGGTCTCCATTCACATTTTGTGGTTGTTGGGTCTCCATTCACTTTTTTTTGTGGGGTTGTTGGGTCTCCATTCACATTTTGGGCTTGTTGGGTCTCCATTCACATTTTTTTTGGGGGGGTTGTTTGGTCTTCATTAACTTTTTTGGGGGGGTTGTTGGGTCTCCATTCACTTTTTGGGGGTTGTTGGGTCTCCCGCCCCCAACACACACACACACCACTCCCATGACTTTGACCAGAGATGTTCATACCAGTAAACGGGGCTTGGGAGCCGTAAGCTTAGACTATCTATAATGTTGTTTTAGAGTAGAGCATCGCAGAGTATGTGGGTTTCAGTTTAGCATCCCTTTCATATCTTATAGATTTCAATGACTGAGGTGATTGAATGATTATATAAATGATGGTTTTTTAAAAGGCCAATCTTTTCATTCAATGTAGAAATGTTTCCCTTTGGTTAAATGTATGTTTTAAAATTTATATTGTACATCACAAAAGAACAAACATAGCGGCTCTTACCTATAGGTGGGCTACTAAAATATTTTCTATAGATATTTAGATATTGCTGACCTTCTCAGTCGCTGCGTCGATAAGGAAAGTGCCAAGGGCGCCAGATGGTCACTTTCCATTAATGGCCATTGGATCATTCAATCTGATCGTAGGATAAGGCAACTCTTTCACTGACAAAGAGATATCTTGGAGTTGGGACGCACTTGTGTCATTACTTAAGTTACTTAGGTAAAAGTCAAAGTTCTCATTGCGGTCTTTTCGGGCATAAGACGTGAACTTTATCGGTTCCAATGGCCAACTGTTAATAATGATGTCATGTTGCCAATACAACGAACAACCTTTTTTTTAAAATTTCCCCCATCTAATGCCAGATATCGGAGATATAAGTTGTTTATTGCTATATGTTTTATAGTGTCGCGCATTGTTTGAATTATCGTTTCAGTCGTTACTAAGGTATTTTTGGACAAACGTAAATTGGGTGGACATGTCAACGAATATTTTTCTAAATCAACTCTGAACCTCTACTTCATGTATACATTTATCACTTGCAATACATATCTATCAATCTATCTATCTATCTATTTTTCTATCTTTCGAATCCATCTATCTATCTATCTATCTATTATCTGTCATCTTTTAAAAAAATTTTCTTTAACGTTTTCTTACTTATATCTAGTAAATTTTATTCTTAACACATAATTCTTTCTCTTCAGGCTATGTAATGGAATATATGATATTTATACGCCAGATAACAATAACAGATTCAGTACAAATTTAAAACTTGTTTCTGTTTATCTGGCATATCTGTAGATCTATCGGTTCTATAACTATATAACCGATATATATATATATATATATATATATATATATATAATATTTGACATGTTCCCTTATCCAAGGTCATCTTAGTTTAATTTCTTAGCCTGTCGTTACAATAAAACCAACCCGTGTACATGGTTGCGTGATAGCCTCATCTGTCTCTTCTATCTAACTTTCCTTACCATTTCAATTATTGGTCAGATTTTGAAATGACCAGCTCTCGCTCCCCCCCCCCTCTCTCTCTCCATCTCTCCATCACATGTGACCAAAACGCTATCACAGCTCAAACGGACAACTCACTGCTGAGTCTCCAAGCTAAGAGAGATATCGATTATTATATTCCATCCTCCCCCTTTCACCCCCCCCCTCCTCGTTTACTTTTTTTTTTCTTAGACTGCCTGGGATTGTGTTGACGCCCCCCTCCCCCCTTCCACTCAACGTTAGTATTGGAATATTTAAGCAAACAGATTTTTGTAGCCGGCTTTGAGGAAAGGGGCAGATTTTCTGATTTCGAGTGGCGTGAAGATTTTTTTTTCTCTATTTCTTTCCTAGTTCCTTTTTTTTTTTCGATATATACTTCTTTCTTTTCCTTTGATTGTCCCACTCTGGGTCTGGGTTGAGCTGTTGACTTTGGGACTTGCGATGTCTTCAACTTGTAGTTGGCACTGTGTAGCCATTGAGATATTTCTGTTCCTCTGATTGAATGGTTTTGCTTTTTTTTTATTAGATTTGCACCTTTGAAGCGTTTTACCTCAAACAACTTTTCACGCCTATCATTTCAAACCTTAATTCTTACGCCTCATAACCCAGGCTGAACATATACATCTCATCACTTACACTTCATCACTGACATTCTATCACTGACACTTCATCACTGACACTTTATCACTGACACTTTATCACTGACACTTTATCACTGACACTTTATCACTGACACTTTATCACTGACACTTTATCACTGACACTTCATGACTGACACTTCATGACTAAAACCGTATCACTGACACTTTATCACTGACACTTCATGACTAAAAGCTTATCACTGACACTTTATCACTGACACTTTATCACTGACACTTTATCACTGACACTTTATCACTGACACTGCATGACTAAAACCTGATTGCTGACACTTTATGACTAAAACCTGATTGCTGACACTTTATGACTAAAACCTGATCAATGACACTTTATGACTAAAACTTTACCATTGACACTTTTTGACTAGAACTTTATCACTGACACTTTATGACTAAAACTTTATCACTGACATTTTATGACTGACACTTTATGACTAAAACTTTATCATTGACACTTTTTGACTAGAACTTTATCACTGACACTTTATGACTAAAACTTGATCACTGACATTTTATGACTGACACTTTATCACTGACACTTTATCACTGACACTTTATGACTGACACTTTATCACTGACACTTTATGACTAAAACTTTATCACTGACACTTCATGACTAAAACTTTATGACTGACACTTCATGACTAACACTTTATCACTGACACTTCATGACTAACACTTTATCATTGACACTTCATGACTAACACTTTATCACTGACACTTCTTCCCTCACACTTTTCACTCATACCTAGTCACTTACAGAATCATTCACACTTTTATAATTCACACTTCAACATGTACACTTTATCTCTAACATTTTTTCCCTCACACTTCGTCTCTCACAATATCATTCACACTTCCTCATTCACACCGCACCACCCACAACGCATCCCTTTTGACACAACTCAATCATATCCTTTCTAAACATCGCCCGCAACACATAACTCACACAAATCACTCCCGTTACATCATTCACGACACACCAACTACATCACATCACTCACATCACACACATCACTCACATCACACAAATAACAGTTCAGTCTTCGGATCACTAATCTGCACACTTTTTCCTTGCCATTTTACGTCTCGAGAGACGATCTGTTCCCTTTCCAACTTCTTGTCTGACTAAAGAGGTCAATCCTTGATGCTCAGTTGCGGTCACAGGTTGGGCATATGTAATCACCTGGCGCCGTTGCATTTTCACCCTTCTTTCTGCTTCTGTTGTGTATGGCATCTGCAATCCGGGACACTTCCTTTATGCTATCTCTCCATGTGGATCTATCCAGTGCTACTTTTTCCAAGCTGCTAGTGTCGATTTTGAGGAGCTTCATGTCGCGTTTGCATACATCAGTATACCGTAAAAGTGGACGACCAGCGGCTCTCCTGCCTTCTATTAGATCGCCATACAGAATGTCTTGTTGAAGTCGACCTTCTGGCATTCTACGAACGTGGCCAAGCCAGTCAAGGCGTCTACTGATGATAACAGAGCGGATGTCCTGGCATCCTGCTCTTCGTAGCACTTCCTCATTGGTTATTTTATCTTGCCACCTTATTTTAAAGATCCGCCTTAGGCATCGGAGGTAGAAGACATTCAGCTTTTTTTCCTGAGTAGGTTGACCATATTTCACTTCCGTATAGCAAAGTGGTCATCACACAGGTCCGGTAGACTAAGGCTTTAGTATTGTTAGCAATATGTTGTCCCACACTCTTTTCTACAACCGTGACATGGTGGCCATTGCTATTGCTATCCTGTTGTTAATGTCTTTATCCAGTAGAGTATTGTTGGATATGATGGAGCCGAGATAGCAAAAGTGATCAACAATTTCTAGTGGTTGGCAATTAATGTTTACTTGAGGTGCAGTATTTGTGTTCTGAACTAGTATCTTAGTCTTGCTTTGACTAATATTTAAGCCGAACTTCTGGCAAGCAGCAGATAGTTTGTCTGCACACTTTAACATTACCAATTACTTCTGATATCTTAATCTTAGTTGTTAGTTAGTTGTTAGTTAATTGTTAGTTAGTTAAATACTTGTCAGTTAGTTATTAGTCATTTATTAGTTATTGGCTAGTCAGTTTTAAGTTAGTCGTTAGTTAGTCGTTAGATAGTTGTTTGTTAGTTAATAGTAACCTATCTTTTAGCTAGTTATCTTATTTTATCTTATAAAATACAGACGTTACTTTAAAAAAGATGATTACGTCCTATGCGTCATGCATCTAGTTATGCATGTTAACCAATGACTCAAATACTGCCAAGTCACTGGCTCAGGCAACCCATTCCATGCTCTAATAGCTCTAGGGAAGAAGGATAATAGTTCATTGATAGTTTGTTGTTAGTTTTTAATTAGTTAGTTATTCGTCTTTGTCATAGTGGCATATAGACTTAATTAGAGTGAAAGGCCTGTAACATCACTCTGCTCTGAAACATTCCTATTTGCCTAAATCGTTTATCGGCCACACAATATAAGTTTTCCATGAAGAAATTTTATTTCAACTTAAGCCATCTCTCAAACCTAAACAAATATATTATTTACACCGTCTCAAATGTAAACAAAAAACAACAAAGATATGAGTCAATGTAAAAGCAAAAAACAAACTTCTAAGCTGTAAGCATAGGTTACATCAGACCTTCTAAGCTGTAAGCATAGGTTACATCAGACCTTCTAAGCTGTAAGCAATAGGTTACATCAGACCTTCTAAGCTGTAAGCATAGGTTACATCAGACCTTCTAAGCTGTAAGCATAGGTTACATCAGACCTTCTAAGCTGTAAGCAATAGGTTACATCAGACCTTTTTAATCAGGACCCGTATAAATGACAAAGGATAGAGCTAGACTGTTAAAACAATATGGCCGGGGATTGGATCTACATTTTAATACAGATGATAAAGATATGAAAGCTCAGAATTCCTTGACCAAGAAACTTACTATGTGTGTGTCTTACTTTTGCTCTACGGATTCCAAAAAAAACCCCCAGAATACAACTAATTAAGTTCCTAGATTCCGGGAAGACTAGAATAAGGTGGCCGGAGGAGGAGCAGGAGCAAAGATAAAAAGGAATTTGAGTCTTATTGTCGTCTGTGTGGCACAACCTTTAAAGGAACGCATTATCATTCCTGCTTCACTGATCCAATCAAATCACGCTCTGTGATAAATGTCAATGAACTCCTATACAAGATTCTGATTTTTTCCCTCCTCTTTCGGTGTGGAGATGGGGAAGAGAGGGAGGCCAGTGGCGGAGAAGACTGAGAGTGTGTAACTATAAGGTGGTTGTTTTTTTTTTTCAACATCATAGGATGATTTATTTATTTAAAGTATATCATTGTACACGCTTTACACAGCAGTAAGTAGAAGATGGAGACTAGGACTTACCCATGGGGTTTGGTGGTTCGAATCTCGGTGAAGACTCAGGTTTTGGAATTTCAGGGCTTTTACGGCGTCCCTGAGTCCACATAACTACCTGACTTTAGTTGAGGAAAGTAACGGCTATTGTTCGTTGTGCTGGCCACGTGACACCCTGCTCGTTAAACGTTGGACAAAGAAACAGATGACCTGAACATCATCTGGAGACTCAGTGGCTGAATAGTTCAAGCACTTGGCTTCCGAACTGTAGAGTTCCGGGTTCAAATCCTTGTCAAGACTGGGATTTCTAATTTTGGGATCTTAAGGGTGCCTCAGAGTCCACCCAGCTCTAATGGGTACCTGACATTAGTTGGGGAAAGTAAATGCGGTTGTTCGTTGTGTTGGCCACATGACACCCTGCTCGTTAACCATTGGTCAAAGAAACAGATTACCTTAACATAATCTGCCCTATAGATCGCAAGGTCTGAAAGGGGAACTTTACTTACTTCAAAGATAGTGGATGACTAAATTTGTACATAATTGGAGAATGGGCGTAGCTAGGAGGGATATGGGGGCCGGGGGCTTGGCCTCTTTAGGGGGCCCCTGCATTTTGACATTTGACATCATGACATGAGATAATGTACTTAATAAATATACAAGTCTAATGTGTGGAATACATGCAGCATGGTCACTAACCCATTTAACAACGTGAATAGAAAGATTACATGGCTTTGGCGTAATACTTAATACTTAGAGAAAAGAAATTCGGGCACTCATTTGGGAAACCCCTCAAATAGAGATCCTAGGGCACTTTCGAATTTGGACCCCACTCCCCCTCCCCTAGCTATGCCACTGAATTGAAGATTTTCACATAAGGTGGATAACTATAAAAAGATATTTTTTAAAAATGTTTCTGTTGTAGAGATTAAAGAAAGTGCTAATAACGTAATAACTTATAAAGGATTGCGATATTTTTTTGTTTGTGCTCTTCGTTTAGCACTGTAAAATCATGTTTTCACTTTTTTTTGGTCCACTTGTAGTGCAAATACATTTTTATTATTTAGTTGAAGAGAGTAATCTTTTCGTTTGGCGTCCTTGACATTGTCTGTTTATTTCAAAATCTCTCCGAATCTTCCTGTTTTCTGTTTCTTACGTTTCTCTTTAGGTTACATTATATCGCTCCTACATTTCCCCGTATTGCTTTCCCTTATTTCCCTGTACTGTATTGCTTACATAATGTCAACGAGATCATTTAAATCCAAAATACAACAAATGGAGGAGATTACTGTATTTACAATTTATCGTGAAAATATCCAATGACATTAGATTATCGCGTTTGATTGGAACGTTGTACTAAGCCATTTATTTTCAGTTAAAGGAGATCTTCGTGAATACAATGACACTCAAAATTCTAGATTAGATAAGCTTGAAAATAATTGCTTTAAACATCTAAAAAACACAATACAAATAATCAAGATTCTTGATTCCGGGAAGACTAGAATAATAATTCAATACATAATTGAATGTAACTTTGTAAGGATTATGTATGTATGTATGTATTTTTATAATCTGCATAGAAATTAAATCCATTTGACCAATGTTGATAAAATATGGCACACATTTTTTTTAAATACCAAAATACAAGTCTCGTAAGAAATGAAACTTTTTAACAAATCGTGTACACCCGTTTTCACAGTATTTTATACACAGAAATATATATATATATATATATTATATCTAGACTGGACATGGAGATCTTATAACACTACTAAAAATGTGATAAAACTTTTTAAAAAGCTGAAACAAGACGTTGTTCTGTAAAGTAGTTATAGGAAGTAAAGTAGTTATAGGAAGTAAAGTTGTGTTTCTACCCAAACCTATTAAACATACAATTTAATGTTTAGATCTAGATCTAGTGATTGAACATCGAAAAGGGCACTCTCATCTCATAATTATTATTTTGCAATTTTTAGATACATAAAAACAAAATCCATACATTTAAATGTACATAAGATGACTAAAATCAATAGACGTGAATTATTTCGATCTAAGATCTCATAGCATTATCTTAATGGAAGCTAACAGGAAATGGCTTTATTTCATGAATTGGCATAAATATAGAGTTCTGTGATTAATACATAACAATATATATATATATATATATATATATATATATATATATATATATATATATATATATATATATATATATATATATATATATATATATTATATATAGGTCTGTGAGTTGATCAATTGCAAAAAAGAATTTGTTTCCGTTTTCCAGTCTAGATATAATATATATAGGTCTGTGATTTTGCATTAGCTATGAATATGTCGGCTTAAACGGCTAAACCATAGACTTATATATTATATCGAGACTGGAAATCGGAAACAAATTCTTATCCACAAAGATGCCTACATGCTCAGACCAATAAATGTGTATTTTGAGGGCCTAATGTTTATTTTCCTAAATATAAAGAAATATACTCAGGAAAGACTAAAAATCATTCAAGCAGATATCATACACGAAAGGCAGCAATTCTAAAGTTAACACAGCATAGAGTTTGGTATTAGTTTTGGTATTAGATAATGTTTAAAAAATTCTAGATCGAAATAATTCATGTCTGTTGATTTTAATCATCTTATGTACATTTAAATAGATTTCCTAGACCTTTCTATGGATGATATATCTAAAATTGCAAAATAATAATTATGACATGAGAGTACTCTTATTTTTGATGTTCAATTACTAGATCTAGATCTAAAAATTAAATTGTGTGTTATATAGGTTAGGGTTGAAAAAAAACATTACTTCTTATAACTTCTTTACAAAACAACGCCTTGTTTCAACTTTAAAAATTTTTTTCACATTTTTTGTAGTGTTAAAAGATCTTCATGTCCAGTATAGGTATAACATATGTAGGTCTGTGGGCTAAACCCCATCTTTATAGTCTACTTTTATTTTTCGTGTGACAATTGAAAAGTGATAAGAGAACATCTCGCCAAGTTTGGCATAGATCTAATTCCAATGCAATAGATCATAATCAGTGGTACACAAATTAAAGACCACGGGCCGATGGGTCATATCCGGCTAAAAACTTCTTCACGTATGATTCTATGCTTACCAGTCTTTTTATTGAAACTAATTTAGTAATTTCATCGTTTACACTTAAACTTTCAAAAATTAAAGTCCTACGTGCCTTACAGTCTCCATATAGATCTATTTTACTTTTTTTGTGTGGAAATTCCTGTTTTGTTGACATTTGTGTGAACCAGACCACTCGTCAAAGAAGGCCTGAACTCTGACCTGCGTCGTCGCAACCTGTGGGTAGTGGAGATCATAGGTCTGTACCACGTGGCGACAAGTTATTGGCCTCCACTGGCCGCAGGTTGCGACGTCGCAGGTCAGTATTGAGGCCTGCTATAACTATTGGTGTCGTTATGAACCGAGCGATGGAACATAATATAAATACATGTTGAGCTCTTTTTTTTTCCCATTTCTAGTATGAATAAAGAACTAGCTTATTCTTGAAATCCTGTATAAACTGACTCGTTGAACGATATGCGCTTTGGACTGTCATCGGGATGGCCTAGAGGTCAAATTCTGCATTCATGAGTGTTGTACTAAGGCGTGATTTCTGAAAAGAATGCAAGTGCCGTATTAAACCAATAAGTTAACTAAGGAAATAGAAAGCAAAGGATAGCTGCCTGGTTGTGTGGTACGCGTTCTTTACTGTTGTTGCGATGCTCCCGGGTTCGAAACCTACGCCGTCCTGAAGAAACACCTGAACCATAAAAAACAGTCAAACTAACAAATCTTTTCATTACGGAAGAATTAAATAAATTGTTCAACATATCTACTTGCCTTTTAGTGTAACAATAGCGTGTAGTAACGATATGTCAGCTGTAAAATGATTGGCTATTTCCTCTCTACTTATTTATCTCCCTCTCTTTCACCCTCTTAATCTTTCTCTCTTTATCCCTCTTTATCTCTGTCTCTATTTCCCTCTCTATCTCCCTCTTCATCTCCCTCTCTCTATCTTCAACATCTTAAGTTCTTTTTCTATGTCTCTATTTCTTTCTTTGTGTGTCTATCCAGTGGCTTACCGAAGGTGTCGGGCGCATTGTGCAGCAATGTCCACACACACCTCCCAATAGTGTAAGAGTGCCCGGAATCCATATTTGCATAAGAACAGTCACCAGACAGCAGTCACCAGTACGTAAGAGTAACAAAAAAACTAAAACAAATTAATTCCACTTATCTTATTCATGGCAAACCAGTAACACAGACTAAAAACGCAAAATACCTAGGTGTTATAATAAATGAAAAACTGTCATGGAATCCACATATTGATGAAACTATAAAAAAAATCAAACAAAGCATTAGGGTTTATTAAAAGAAATTTCTATAAATCAAATAAGAACATAAAACTAAAATGTTATTTAACCTTGGTTAGGCCAATAATAGAATATGCATCCACCGTTTGGGACCCCTCAACTCAAGAAAACATTAAGAAACTGGAACAAACACAAAATAGAGCAGTGAGATTCACAACAAACGAATATTCACATTTGACTAGAGTAACACCATTAGTAAAATCACTAAATTTAGGAAGCCTTCAGGACAGAAGACTCAAAAGTAAAGTAGCAATTATACATAAAACACTGAACCATAATCTTCAAATACAGAAACAAAATCTAATAAAATACTCTGAAAGACACAAAAATAAAGGAACATTCCTCGTCCCATATGCTAGGACAAATTTGTACAAATACTCCTTCTTCCCTAGTGCTATTAGAGCATGGAATGGGTTGCCTGAGCTAGCCAGAAAAACCAGTGACTTGGCAGAATTTAAGTCATTGGTTAATATGCATGACTAAATGCATGACGCGTAGGACGTAATCATCTTCTTTTTTGAAGTAACGTCTGTATTATATAAGATAAGATAAGATAATACACAAAACCTACAGATAATGTCACCGAAGTTAACCAATGAAACGTGTTGTAGCTACAGTTTCTTTCAGAATCATTTTGTGTGATTTTGCACTTTCAAAGTTGTCAATGGCGTCGTTTCAAGCAGCTTCTACTCTAGCTTCTACTCTAGGCTTAGCGATACAAGTCAAACAAACGTGTCCGGTACCATTGAAGCTCACAAAGAGGGTAAAATGAGTTTTAGTTGATATTTTATGTAGCGTTTTGATACCCATTTAGGCGTCCGCTCCAGCGCCCGGGGCGAATGCATATCCTAACCTCCCCTCGGTACGTCACTGTGTAAGACTGTTCCTCTCTCGCTTTCTCTCTGCGTTCCTCTCTTTCTATTACCCTCTCTCTTTCTCTCTGTTTCTCTCTCTTCTCTCTCGCTTTCTCTCAATTTCTCTCTCTCTCTCTACTCTCGTTCTTAGGGTTCCTCTCTCTACTCTCTTTCCTTCTGTTCCTCTCTCTATTCTCTCTCTTTCTTTCTGTTCCTCTCTCTCTCTACTCTCGTTCTTTCGGTTCCTCTCTCTACTCTCTTTCTTTCGGTTCCTCTCTCTATTCTCTGTCTTTCTCTCAATTACTCTCTCTCTCTCTCTCTCTCTCTACTCTCTTTCTTTCGGTTCCTCTCTCTTTACTCTCTCTTTCTTTCAATTACTCTCTCTCTCTACTCTCGTTCTTTCGGTTCCTCTCTCTCTCTACTCTCTTTCTTTCGGTTCCTCTCTCTCTACTCTTTTTCTTTCGGTTCCTCACTTTACTCTCTTTTTCTCTCTGTTACTCTTCTCTTTCAGTTCCTCTCTCTCTCTCTCTCTCTACTCTCTTTCTTTATGTTCCTCACTTCTTCTTCTCTCTGTTACTCTTTCTCTATCTTTCTTTATGTTCCTCTCTTTTTGTACACGTTTCTCTCGTTCTGTTCCTTTCTGTCTCTCTCTGCCCCTCTCTCTGTTCTCCGTCCTCCCTTTCTCTACTCTCTCTCTCTCTCTCTCTCTGTCCCTCTTTCTCTTTCCCTTTCTCTCACACTGTTCATCCCTTTTTCTCTGTTCCTCTCTCTCTCTCTCTCTCTCTCTCTATTACGCTCTCATTCTTTCTTTAGAAGTCTTCTTCTGTTTCTCTATCTATCCTCTCCTTACATTTATAATGTCAACCGCATAGAGATTTAAAAAAAAAAAAGAATACTTCTCTGGGCTCGATAAGTCTGGTATCGATCCAGCCCTACGATTTGAATGAAGGGGCCGAGTGAGTACTACTAATTCGGAATCGAGTCTCAAGTCGTTTCAGATCTTTCTGCTTATATGGCGTGTGATCTTTCAGTTGGGTATCGATCGATCGAATTGGAGGGAGAGTCGAGGCGGCGCGAGAAATCTTTTTTTTCAGACTGTGAAAAAGATGGATAAAAAAAAAAGGGGGGGGGGGCTAAAGATTCGTGTACTGAACTAACTAGGGGCGCCAATTAGCAAGAGAGGAAAATCTCAATTTAAAGAAATGTGTCTGGAAACAAAAATGCATGCCCAAGTTGTTGTTTTTTTAAATCTATATCTGGAGTTTTATTTCAAATGTATCCTTCCACCTTAAATGTTCCGATATTTTTTTAGCACTATATTCTCCTGAGTTGGAGGTCAACACTTAAAATGGTGCAATTAGGTTTGCTGCTTGGTCTAGGGCAGCGGTTCTCAACCTTTTAAGCCCGGCGACCCCTTTTTACAATCCCCCACTCTGCAGCGACCCCCCTCCCCACACACACATACAGCAATAGAAGAGTAGACAAAAACAATACATATTTTCGATGGTCTTAGCCGACCCCTGGCAAATCGTCATTCGACCCCCAAGCGTCTCGCGACCCACAGGTTGAGAACCCCTGTTCAAGGGCCTAGGGTATACGCTCTGAACAGTCCTATTACTTCAGATTTAAACAACATAAAACACACACACACACACAACTAGCGCTTGATAAACTGAGATTTTCATTTACTTCTTGGTGACGATGAATGACCTTCAAACACCCTGATTGAAAGTCAAATATTACATCTTACTTATGGCTAAGATACATTAACCTCATCATTAAAATGTATAGAACGTCGATTTAATTTAAGTTTAATTAAAAAGTATTATCAGATGCCATGTCTAACTCACTGCTTCACACCTTTAGTATAACAACTCACTCTGCCTGTCTGTCGGGTGCAATTTTTTGTACACTTTATTTCTCCGACATTCAGTCTCGGATCAAGTTGAAACTTTAAACAATTATTTGTGGTACCTAAAAAAAAAACATGAATCAAAATAAATAAGTGAATTAATTATTGCTAATTGATTATTGATTTCGATATCGAAAAAGGGAAATAAATACTACTTATTGAGATATGTGGCTGTAAATGTGGGGTTATCTTCTTATCTTACCTTATATAATACAGACGTTACTTCAAAAAAGAAGATGATGACGTCCTTCGCGTAATGCTTTTAGTCGTGCGTATTAACCAATGACCTAAATTCTGCCAAGTCACTGGTTTTCCTGGCTAGCTCAGGCAACCCATTCCATGCTCTAATAGCACTAGGGACGAAGGAGCATTTGTACAACTTTGTCCTAGCATATGGAATGATATATGTGTGTTCATCTTTGTTTCTTTCTGAGTATTTTATTAAATTTTGTTTTTGTATTTGAAGATTATGGTCCTGTGTTTTATAAATAATTGCTACTTTACTTTTGAGTCTTCTATCCTGAAGGCTTTCTAAATTTAGTGATTTAACTAAAGGTGTAACTCTAGTCAAATGTGAATATGCGTTTGTTATGAATCTCACTGCTCTATTTTTGTGTCTGTTGCAGTTTCCCTTATTACGTCTTGTACACTTTTCTCTCCCACTTCGCATTCTCGAATCAAGTTGAAATATTGCAGAATTGTTCGTAGTCTATAACAATACATCACATGAATATAAAAAAAATTAACCAGTTAGTTAATCAATCAGTTGTAATTAATAATTTTTAGTTTTTTTTTTTTTAGAAAGTAGGGGCTTTTATTCTGCAATATTGAGATACATGCAGTGATTTCAGCGCTTCTTAAACTTAGAAAAGCTCTTTTTTTTTCATTACAAAGCTTATATCAACTCTGTCTGCCTGGTATAAAGATTGTACACGTTATTTCTCCCACACCCAATCTCGGATCAAGCTGAAAGTTTGCACGATTATTTATTTTGACTTACAACACAAGAATCGATAAAACAAAATTAACCAATTAGTTAATTAACTATTGATAATATATTATTTTGTATGGTATCTCGAACAAGGGAAAGAAATTGTAATTAACTGAAGTGGTGGTATAAGCTGAATTACTCCCCTTGACATCTGAGTCTTAGTGAACACAAACATGAGAAATGGGTCGAGACTATAGAAACAATAGATAACTGTACAATCTACCATATTCTTAAGTTTTCCACTAGCAGAGTGGTTACCGTGTTGGCTTGAGAGGCTCGAGAAGGCTGTAGCCATGAGCTTGAATTCAAGTCGTTCCCAATTTTTTAAAATGTAATATCTTCTAGTTTTAAAGATTTTGCATATATTTTTCTTTTTTTTTTTCCTCGTCTTAAGTTCACTTCAATAAAATTTAATATTATTTAAATCTTGTTTATTATTATTATAATTCCTTTTATTAGCTTGCAAACTCTTCATAGATGGAAACTGGATGGGTGGACACGGATCTCGAAAACGGCTATTCAACTATTTGACAGTTTATGTATATCGGTGGGGTGGCTAGCTAATTGGCCGATCAGTGAGAACTCTGATTTGACTGTTAAAAATTTTCAAAATTTATTCATCTTAAGATTAAGTGCTTAGCTCACTGAAAAGGCTGCTTGCTATAATGAAGCATTCACCTTCATAAATCCCTTAAGTCTGTTGACCCGTTGGGGCACCACACAAAATTTGTCAACCGTCTTTCTCCATTCCATTCTGTCTTTTGCCTTGGATAGAACCTCTTTCAATGGCAGGCCCGTCCATTCTTTTATGTTGTCTTCCCATCGCTTTCTCTGTCTGTCTGATTCTTTTTCCTGGTACTGTTCCCTGAAGGAAGGTCTTGTAATATGGCTATAGAGTATTAGTGAAACAATACAAAAAATAAATAAAATGAGAAATTGTAGATGATCTTCCTAAAGCAGGAAATGATGACTTAAAAAATTTCTATGTTCTTGCTTTTTTTCTTTTGGGTTGTTGTTGTTACGAAGTGAATATTTTTATGAAGATATTCCCGATAAACTAAACAATGTCAAGGACGCTACATTGAACTTCATTGCTGCCAACCAAATAAAAGCTATAAAGGAAGAGTTTTAAAACCATCATTCTGCACTGCAAAATGTGCACAAGCATCATCATGTAACTTTAAAAAATACATATCTCATTGATACTTCCTTTATTTTGTACGCCGGATACACCAAAAAGCTATTTACAGGTTTTTCCGCCATATATGAAAATCTCCAATACATGCTAATTTTTCTTATATTATGTAATTCTTTGCTCGCTGTTCAACTTATCACAAATAATTTGTGTTTCTTGGTTTCAGATCGGAAGATTCTCAAACAGTGTGCTGGTAACTCCAGAGAATGGGTACGACGACTTCGAAAAGCAAATAACTAAACTGATCGACTGCCCAAGAGATGCCTTGCTGTGTCTCTGACGTTTTTAGAGGAGCCAGTGAACTTGTCCAGTAACGTTCAATCAACAGTATCGTCTGGATTTCCTGCTGGGCAGGTCCAGAAGTGAACATAAGGTGTTTTTAATGTTATAATGTCAAAATTGCTATAAATATTGGTCAAAGTTGAAGAAATAGATTGGCTAAAGACAGCCTGGAATAAATCATGTACTTGGATTTATCATTTTATGATATTTAGTGATGTTTCTTAACCATGCTGTTCTCTGAAGATCAAAAGAGTGTTAATCTACAAACAAAAAATGTTGATAACGGGACGGACAACGGTTCAACAAAGTCCTGTTAAAAAACATCATTAGATGTGATCTAAGGCTAAATATCACAGATCACTTTTAAATACATTCTTTTAATCACTAACACCTTTGGAAATAAAGGTGCATTTATTGCTGGTCCATTCATCGCTAAAACGTTCAAAAAAACGGACGGTTTTTCATTGGTGACCATTTAAAAAAAAAAGGTCCATTCATCGCTAATCCTGTCAATCACGGTTTGCTCAGCAATAGTCAGATGATCATAGTTTCAAGACAGCGCCATCGACGCTAAAAACTTGGGCTGAGCGACCTGAATCTCCAGCATTGTTACCATCCAGTGATAATCCAGCTGAAGAAAGTCCATAGCCTGGACTACGCCGTCATGCCCGTCTCTCTTCTACTGCACATCATCTAGGATCACGACTCCGAGGAACAAGGGTGACGACCTGCAGTTACTCCACTTTGTTGTTTTTTTCTAAAGTCTTTATGCAGTTACAAAAAGGAGAAAAAAATCTAATTTTATTTCGTGATAAGTGATCTAGGTGGAAAGATTTCTTGGAATTCGCCCAAAAAGTAAGCTCTGAGTTATTTCTAAGTTGTTCACTTCCAAAGTCTCTGGGCTTATATCTTTCAAAAAGTGAGACCTACAATCAGCTCTTTTATGTTTAGGTCTTTGAAAAGGTGAGACCTACAATCAGCTCTTTATGTTTGCACTACACAAGTGTGTTTGGATTTTCTGTCTCTTCATCAGCTGTGGAAGAGCTCGCCATCTTTGATCGTTGTGCAAGCGCCCCGTCTGTTTCTACCTCCATCTAAACCTAAGCACCCAATAAGTTACCCCATTTCCACTTTTACCTTATCTTCTCCCCCCCCCCCATCTCTGCCATTTTTCCTTCCATGCCAGTGATCGGTTCGCCCCATCTCTTCCCAACTCTCCCCGTAAACCTTGACACTACACAGCGGATATCTGGAGGTCTAATCGTGCAAGGGGAGGTAGACAGGCCCCATATCTTCAGATCAGTACACAGTCTGTGTTCCCTCACGGGCTTAGCTCGACAAAACAATGTTCCTCCTTCTTCTTCTATCTTCGTTGGCTGATCGAGCCTTCTTCTCTGAATGCAATTATTTCATAGCCTAGGGAAGTACACCACGCCATCTCTCTCTTTCTCTCTCTCTCTTTCTCTAAAATATGCTCTGTCTGCTTGCCATAGGGAAAGTCCTTACTAGCGTGTGTCCAGCCCACATAAAGGCCGGTGTTCATCTGTCTTTATCCACTTCCTCGTCGTCATGATACTCTTTGGCGATTCGGGAATACCCAATACATAGATATCATTCTATATTTACATATATGGTCTATCCAATTGGTCCTGGGCCTTGCAATTAATTAAACCAAAAAAAAAAAAAATTAAAACAGAACTACTCATAAAAATGATTTCTACTACCACTATTCTATCTTGAGACCACTACTCGACCTTAAAGATCTTACTCTCGGAGATAACTGACAGAGTTTATATTCAGAAGAAAAAAATAATAAAATTGTTATTCTTAAAGTGAGCTGGAAATATCAAGCTTAGTTTGTTCTTTTCTACGGATTTATTCCCGGTTCAAGTTGTGTGAAGCTTTGATTTGGAAGGAGTCCGTCTTGTAGATTGTAGATCCTCATGGTTGACTCCCTCTATGTCTGGGATAAGGCCAGCCGAGATCTGTGCTTTCTTGGCTTCTGAACTATGCTTGTCGAGTGCCGTGGGCATGCTCGCGCATTATGTCGAATTAGCGTAGCTGAGCTGAGGCGAGTCGCGCCCCCTGCCTTCTCTCTCCTCATGGTCGTTTCCCTTCTCCTAGCGGACGGTCTACTTCCAGTGCTGGCCGTCAAGTACCGAACAGAGGCGGCGCTCTACAGCAGCAGCGTCACGGCGCGCAGCAACACCTTCATCGGAGGCGAGTGGTCGGCCCATGCTATGGCGGCGGTCGGAGGAAGGACTTTGAGTAACCACAAAAGGACTCGGGTGAAATCGTACGGGCCGAACCAGGCGGGGGGAGGCGCGGAAGTCAAAGCCAAGCACCACGGTCACGACGCCAAGCAAACCTCACAATCCAACGTCTCCTCTTCCACAACGTCGACGCCTCGCGCGAAGTCGTCGCCACCGTCACCCTCTACGCCGCATCCCGTCGTCTGCAGCAGCAACAACACCACGAACAAACGCGCTCCCAGGAATTCAGGCGACACCTCCCGGGAGCAAAACCCCGGCGTCTGCCAGAACGCACGTCTACAGATCTTCCATTCTCCGGAGGCTACCCGCCCAGGGGAAAATAAATGCCGCTCCCTGACAAGGGACACGGTGGCTTCCTTCTGCTCCGAGCCCAATGAGGCGTGGAGGCTGCTCTTCTGTGACTCTTACACGGCCATTTCCGTCTACAACCGGTCCGCCAACTGCAATGATTCCCTCCATGCAGCTCTGGATCAGGAGGAGAAAGCGAAGGATATGTATGAGCACTTTAGGGATTTAATGAGTCGCGTTAACTGCAGAACTAATTACTCAGCCAAGTGGAACTGCAAACATTGTGAGGTAAGCCATTTCACGTGTCTGCATCTCTCTATATAAATCTAAATTAATCTATCCATTTAGTTAGAATTTAAGGCCCCTAAGAGGAGTCCATTTACTGAAAAAGTGATTTTTCCCTTTTTAAAATTATTTAACAATGCAACGTCTTTTATTAATTTGATACATACAAGCAGTAAAATCGTTATTTTTATTCTTCAAATTTTACCATAAACTTAACAATGCATGGACAGTAGACCTACAATGAGACGATTGGTCCAAAGCTTATATTATCTCTCTCTGTCTGACTGCAAAGATTGGAAAGTACATGCACATTTCTCCTACTTTCAATTCTCGGATCAAGCTGAATCTTTGTTTGTCCCAAACAAAACATGAATCACTAAAAAAACAAAAAAGTATTAATTAATTAATTAGTGGTAAGTAATTAATTTTGTTAGATATAGAAAAAAAGGAAATATATCTTACTGTATTGAATTATATGACTATAAATGTGCAGTTCTTTCCCTTATATAAATTTTAATTTTTTCATTATTTTTTTATATTAGCGGTCTCTGAAAGGGCAAAAGACGCTATTATTTTTGTGAGGAATGTCTGTCCGTCCGCCTGTCTCGTTTAGTTCTCGTAAATTAGAAAAGATAGTGAAAATCCGACATCATACTATATTAGACCATTCAAAGTTCTGATGCAACGGCTACTTTTTTCTTTTCTGAAAGAGAAAAATCAAATTTTTTAAATCACTTATGCAAGCAGTTTTTTTTTTCATAAAAATACACCACTTTTACAACTATTCAATATTAATAGTAACAAACACGGGAAGCTCATTAGTAGCGGGGACAGTTCATTACTATCTTTTTGTGTAACACATTTATGCAAACGGTTTTAGATTTTTTGACAAATTGCTAAGTTAAGTAAGTTCTGTTATACTAAATACTACATTTACACAAAAAAATGTTTACCTTTTTTTTCTTAAGAGAAAATAAATCTATTTAGTATACATATAAGTGGAACATAATTTAAAACAGCAATTAATAATTAGTTGTTTTTTTTTCATATTTTCGCGTGAGCTCCAACATGTGACGCACATACACCAAAGGATTTATTTTTTCTCTTTTTGTTTTACGGAAATGTTTTTTTTTTCTTGAGGACTAAGAGATTGTCTCTTTACAAAACAATTAGAGCAATTAGATATTCATTATAAGGCATCAGTTAGGCCGGGGTTCACATCTAACTTCACATTTACTTTCACAAATCCTTTGGTCTGTGGACCGATAGGGCACCACACAAGATCCGTCAACCTTCTTTCTCCATTCTTCTCTGTCATTTGTCATTGATAGAATTTCATTCTGATGTTTTCTTTCTGAAAATATTGAAACCTGCCTAGGTGGACTACTTAAGGGGGCCGATTTTGAGTTTGTTTCTCCACACAAACTGTCTTTGTAACCTTGTTTTGCTTGTTATTCAGCATTTTTTTATGTTATAGATATTGAAAGTATATAACAATTTCGCTATAGGGATTCTGGGAATTCACCATTCATCCAAAAAGAAAACTTATAATAATTTTAAAATGGTATTATCTTCAATCGCATGCGTCAACAACATAATTTACATGTTCCCTTATTTATTTTGTTTACCTTCGTGTATTTCTAAGAACTCTTTGCGATCAATTTTGTTTTGTTTGTTTTGTCTAGTATTTCCGGTGACATCATATGGCCGACGTTTCAATTTCGTTTCATATTGATAGATCCACATTTTAGACTTATACAAAATGATCACAGTGTAATCTAGTGGAAGTTTTATTCTTTAAATAGACTATATCAGGACCCCCCCCCCCCCCCCAAAAAAAAAGGTTTATTTTTTCGTAAGTAGGCCTACTGCACAATGCGGAAGTCAACACAGCATTTCGTTCCTCATTGGAGAAAACTTATAATGTATAACCCAGAGACGTATATATATATATATATATATATATATATATATATATATATATATATATATATATATATATATGGCTCCTTTTGTCTCGAAAAGCAATGGATGCGCCCAAATGAGTCACTGGTTTTGGCTTTTTGACGGGGCCCTTGGGTCTGACTCCTTCCACAAGCTTAGCATATAAGACATCTTTCGGGATTCTACCATCTGGCATGCGGGTGACATGTCCAAGCCAGCGTAATCTTCTTTGTGTCAGGAGAGCATACAAGCTGTTCATATTGGCCAATCTCAAAACTTCCTGATTGGAAACATGGTCCCTCCAAGAGATGCCCATTATGCGTCTCAGGCAGCGCAAGTGGAAACTATTCAATCTGTGCTCTTGGTACATGTATGTTGACCAGCTTTCACTGCCATAAAGGAGAGTGCTCACAACACAGGTGTTGTAGACTAGGACTTTGGTCGCTGTGGTCAATTTACCATTTTCCCAGATGCGCTTGGAGAGTTTTGCCAATGCTGTGGTAGATTTACCTATCCTTTTCGTCAGCTCGATGTCTTAGGCTAGGTTACTGACAATTGTTGAACCCAAGTAGGTAAATTCCTGCACCACTGAAAGGGTGTGGTTCCCAATATGTATTATAGGTATTTCTGCGACGTCTTGTGCCAGGATTTCGGTCTTGGAGAGACTTATAGTAAGGCTAAACTCTTGACAAGCAGCTGCTAAGGCGTTCACTAGCTTCTGTAGACCTCCTTGTGAGTGAGATACGAGTGCCGCGTCATCGTCAAACATATAATATATATACATATATATATATATATATACACTAGACATGGACATTTTTTAACGATACAAAAATGTGAAAAAAAATTTAAAAAGCTGAAACAAGACGTTGTTTTGTAAAGTAGTTATAAGAAGTACAGTTGTTGTTTTTTTCAGCCCTAACCTATGTAACATATAATTTAATGTTTAGATTTAGACAGTGGCGTAGCTAGGGTATTTGATGCCCTGTGCGGGAGCTTCTCATGATGCCCTCAAAGCAAAAACATGACAGCAAAACAAAGACTCCCACCCCCAGAAAATAACTATTGTTAATTCGCAAAAAAATTAATCTAACAAAGACAAAAAATTCTTCCAATGAATTCTAGAGAGCCAAACAAATGATGTCCAAGAGTCTCTTTATGTAGGGTTTCCATTTTTTCCTTCTTGTTTCAATAAATCTTGACCATCTCTGTGAATACCGCCCTTTACACATTTCCTCCCAGCTGTCTGAATGTTCTGCTGGTATCTTCCTATTCAGTTCTTGGTGATAACCTCCATCTATCTTTTAATTCATTTTCATGCTGATGTAGCCTAATACTTGATCTTGAGAAAAGAGTTTGCAGGGGAAGCTAAGCAGTTGTGTTGTTTTTTTTTGGGTGGGGGGGGGGGAATGGTAACAATTTCTGAAAACTTTTTTTGCCGTTTAGTATTTTCCTTAGAAGAAAGTCACGTGGACGTCTAAAAGTGCGTTAATTAGAGATGTCAACAAACCTAGTCAACTCAGGCGCTAGTCTTTAGTTCATATTTCAGTTTAGAAAGAATAGAGGAGTCAACAAAGTAGCTAAATAAATAAACGTTTACATTTCAAATGGAATAGTCTGAGTTTGTGCAGTTTTTACTGAGACAGTTTTAATTGTTCTTTGTTTGATGCCCCTTGTCACTTGATGCCCCGTGCGGCTAAATCTAGTAACTGAACATAAAAAATAAGAGCACTATCGTTTCGTAATTATTATTTTGCAATTTTATATGTACGTAATATAGAAAGATCTAGGTAATCAATCTATTTAAATATTTTAAATATACATAAGATGATAAAAATCAACAGACGTGAATTATTTCGATCTAGGATTTTCGAAACAATATATCTATAGAAAATGACTGGAAATGGCTTTATTTGACATATTTGGGTGACTATATAGAATATAGTTATGTGATTTATAGCTCATTCTATTAACAAATCCCCAAAATGGTGTAGCATTATTTCTAAACTTTGAAAACTAAACAAAAAAATCGATTTTCCTAGATTCGTGGTGACTTCCCTTACAGCTTGGAAAAGAGTTACTTTCATAACAATCTGTATATATAGGTCTGTGATCTGATCATTATTGGATAAGAATTTGTTTCCGTTTTCCAGCTTGGGTATAATATATATAGGTCTGTGGTATAACCCTTTTTGTTACTTATTCGAAACGAACTAAAAGTTGATCAGGTGTGATTTTCCAGAGAAGCTTCGAGTTTAAGCTCAGCCCATCGAGCTTTTCCCATGTCGCTTTTTTTTTGTTCAACATTCATAAAACGGTCCATTTCTACTCCTTCAATGGACAGTGACATTTGCGAACTGATTACTCAATAACAAAACTACTAGAAAATTGAACATGGAAATAGAATCCCATCTGGAATGTTCTACTATTTAGAATCTGTAGGCGCCGGAAGTGGAGAACGTCACGTGATAATGTTACTCAGTAACGCGTCTGAAACAAAGTTACAGCGCGCCTCTCTAGCGTGAGATCGTAGCATTGTTCTGGGAATCTTGGAGTGAGGTCAGTCAGATAAGGAATACTACTATTCTTTTTGGATTTTTTTTTTTTCAATGCTAGTTGAATGATTTTTAAAAAAGAATTATGTAATTCTTGAAATAAAAGTGTGTAACAAGTCTATGGACAGTTCATTGAATGAATCAATCACTTGGTTGCTAGCCTCGTCAACCAAATTAGTAATTGTCGAGAAAGTTGAGTCATAGTTGAGAGAGTTGAGTCATAGTCGAGAGAGTTGAGTCATAGTCGAGAGAGTTGAGTCATAGTCGAGAGAGTCGAGTCATAGACTCATTAAACTCTAGACTAACGAAAGTTCTCTTCCGCCGGTCTCCGTTTGGGAGAGATTCAAGCAGACGTAACTAGGTCACATCTCTATTTCCAGTGGGTCAAAGCCCGAGACTCTCGGGACTAGAGGCTAGGCCGAAGGCCCAGCACATCGGAAAACTCCTCCCTATTACTTCAATGTACTGTACCACTGCGGCCGTGCGGATGTTTGCCATAAAACGGTCTCATGCGGAACAGCGTGTGAATCAAGGCAAGGCTGCTGATGCTCTCTATCAGTCCCAAAGTGATGAACAAATTTCTTAGGCATCCCAACGGGAGTCATGTTTTGCTACCCTATAGGCACAGTCGCCTCCTCTAACAACCGTCTCCACCGAAGCGCTACATTGCGGCTGTGTAGCGTAGCCCGTGGCGTCGTATACCTCACTTTATATATGTACAGTTTGCTATTGAATATAGAACAAAACCCATATTACGGCCCGCGGATCATATCCAGACCGAGAAGCCAATAAGTTGGAAATGTATATGGACTAGATATAGAAATCTTGGAGTGCATATATGTACAGGATAACAGGATAGAGCAAGTGCTGGATTTACTTTAGTTTTGAAAAAAAAAAAAGCAAAGGAATAAATTGCATTATTTTGATTACAAGGGCCCCATATCTCAAACATCTTCTGGCCCCATAGAGTCTAAATAATCCGGTCTTGAATAGAGCTAACAAATCATGTGCTATCCTACTTGTTATTACAAAGCGTATGTCAAAGCAGTTCGTCTGTTTGTCTGGTACACATTTTGAAGACGTTAAGTCTCCCGAAATTACTAATAATTGATTGACTAGTTGGTTAATATTTTTTATTAATTCATTGTGTAAAGAGAATGGGTGTGGGCGAAATTACGTGTAAAATTATCGAAGGGGACAGAATCCCACATATTTAGCCATATATCTTAATACTGAAAGATTAATTCCCTTTTTGTTTTCAATCATTTTGATCCAAGACCGAGTGTGGAAGTAATAACGTGACAGAGCTTGGTAAAGGAGAGAGAGAGAAAGAGAGAGAGAGAGAGAGAGAGAGAGAGAGAGAGAGAGAGAGTCTGGTCAGGCTATAAATAGATCACGTTGATTTCATCGGATTGTCCTCCATGTATATCAGATCTAGATTTCGATTCTCTCCTAAAGTGTGTCACGTGACAACGTTCTTGTCTCTGGTCAAGATGTCTCAATGAAACTATGTATTCGCGCGCGCGTGTGTGTGTGTGTGTGTAGGGAGTGAGAAGGAGTGAAATGAATGTGCTTAGTGTTACAT
This sequence comes from Biomphalaria sudanica, assembly GCA_036873155.1. Lineage (NCBI taxonomy): Eukaryota > Metazoa > Mollusca > Gastropoda > Planorbidae > Biomphalaria > Biomphalaria sudanica. The sequence continues at coordinate 1,052,826 of JAZGLO010000718.1, read as the reverse complement.
AACTTCGGGGAAGACACAAAGGGAAGAAGAGTGGAAGGCGGGGGGGGGGGGTGATTTGACCAGAGAACGTGTTCGTTAGATGCATTCATCGTCATAGGTGGTGCGAAAGTGTAACTGACTGGGGGTGCAAAAAAAAAAAGAATTTTGAAAAGAAAAATCTTTGAATAACATGAGCTATTCTATTGTTTGTAAGAGCCAATCCATACTTTGTCTTAGCCAAACTATGGGTTAGGTTTAGTTTGTCTGAGCCAAACTATGGGTTAGGTTTAGTTTGTCTGAGCCAAACTATGGGTTAGGTTTAGTTTGTCTGAGCCAAACTATGGGTTAGGTTTAGTTTGTCTGAGCCAAACTATGGGTTAGGTTTAGTTTGTCTGAGCCAAACTATGGGTTAGGTTTAGTTTGTCTGAGCCAAACCATGGGTTAGGTTTAGTTTGTCTGAGCCAAACTATGGGTTAGGTTTAGTTTGTCTGAGCCAAACTATGGGTTAGGTTTAGTTTGTCTGAGCCAAACTATGGGTTAGGTTTAGTTTGTCTGAGCCAAACTGTGGGTTAGGTTTAGTTTGTCTGAGTCAAACTGTGGGTTAGGTTTAGTCTGTCTGAGCCAAACTGTGGGTTAGGTTTAGTCTGTCTGAGCCAAACTGTGGGTTAGGTTTAGTCTGTCTGAGCCAAACTATGGGTTAGGTTTAGTCTGTCTGAGCCAAACTATGGGTTAGGTTTAGTCTGTCTGAGCCAAACTATGGGTTAGGTTTAGTTTGTCAACTTTTGTTTTGAAACAAAGAAGCAGAAAGTACAAAAAACAAAACCTTTTATAATCTTGTGTCTTTTTTCCCCTTAGCCTTTCCGTTGTGTTTGGACATATCCTGAGATCACTAGCCGCCTTGATGTCTTTCACGCTTTAGCACTTTAGCACGACCAGATCTGTCTTAAAATCATGATTTGGGGCGTACTCGTAGTCTTTTTATTTTCTTTTAATTTAACACGTCTTATAAAAGTATATATTTTTTAAATTTTCTTACCATTTGGTCTAATAAGGGTCTGTAGAGTTTGTGTTGATCAGAAGATGTCTTATGTATTTCTCTACGCGCAATATTATACTCTGATATCTTATTAACAGACTTACAGATCAAGACGTATGCAATACTGAGGTAACACTCAATAGAATAAGTCAGCAGGCGTATATAAAATAGGAATGTTTAATTCAAAACGGGAACGGTCTAGTCTGTCACTCTAATGATGCAGATCTTACTTCTATGAAAACCTCAAATGTCTATTTATTTATATCTAAGCTACAGTCTTGCTTTTGAATTAATGTCGTCATAATTGCTCGTGCACTAGGAGGCACCTAAAGTGCTTCTCTATACTCTTTATCCATTTGACCACTGTCAACGAATTCTCTCATCCCCACAGGTTCGGACCGAGAGCTTGTCACCCCCTTGTTCTGTATGTAAGTTACTCTGGGTTGGGTCACATCAAATCATATACGTAGTGGAGACTCCCGGCCATAGTCTCCCTGTATATGACCATAGTCCTATAATGTGACACCACAGACCCTGGAAGGGCCGCCACTACGTCCTTAGAATGTATTCACAAAGAAACTTTTGCTAAGAATAAAGTGTCGGGTGACTAAGCTGAAAGGACAATTGTGTCACAAAAGGGTTTCTTAGTGACTTTCTTTAATTCGTATGTCCGAAACGGAATCTCATGTTACGACATCTGTTAAGACATCGGTCCATTGTAAATATCTAGTTTACGACATCTGTTTGCATATGTCCTAAACGAAATAATAAATAAAAGTCATTTATACAACGTCTCCCGTCAAGTTACCATGGTAACCGTGTCCCATTCAAAGAATCACGCATACGTTGACCTCATGGAGCGTCCTTGATTCCACCTCCCCCATTCATTCTCCCAAATGACAGATCGCCGTAGGGGGGGAGACTCATTCCATATTCCAGGTTCTAGTTCTAACGTCTTTCCTTCTACTTCCTGAGGTTTTCAGTTTGGTCTTGAATAAACAAAAAGAAAGGAAGTGATCATTCAACACATTAGTTTACCTTTGTATCATTTCAAAACAAAAAGATGGATACAGAAGTAGGTTGCATTTATAGATGCCAAAGTAGAAAGCAAGTACTATTAGCTGATGCCCGTACTCTGCTATATTAAAATAGTCGGTGTATGTTTTAGTTTTTGACCGGAACACTTTTTCATTCCTCTACGGAACTGCCATAATTAGAACGTTTCTCCCTCTCCCCAACACATTTTTAATCTACTGTACCCCCATCCTTATCGTATATGTTGTCCTTTAAATCCGGCCCTTGAATTCAATGAGGCCTTTTGTTGTCATTCTCATTATTTAATAGAGTGGCCCGCAATCACACGCCTTGCTTGGGGGGGGGGGGAGGGGGTGCGGACCGCACCTGGTGAGACCAACCATAGTGACGCCACTGGATATATTTCTGTGAATATTTTGACATTCACTTATCTCTAAATAAACTAATTTTTGTGTGTGACTTTGTCTCTAGATAAAAGCTTTCTGTGTGACTTTGTGTTTAGATCAAATCAACCAGCTCCTATATGAGTTTTTGACTTTGGATCAAATCACCCAGCTCCTATACATGGTCGTAGCCAGGAGGGGTTTGGGGTTCAACCCCCCCCCCCGAAATGAAATTCCCCCCCCCCCGCAGGGGGGCGGGTCGGAATTTAGTAATTGATTTTTAGCTTTGATTTTTTTTAGGTGAGATTTTAATACTATACCATCATTTACCCCAGCACAACCAAGGCCTACCAAGGGGTTTTGAGTTTAAAACCCACTATCAAGGGTTTTGCA
>JAZGLO010000718.1:992500-1045000 GCA_036873155.1 Biomphalaria sudanica | reverse complement strand
TGGCCATAGATATGTTTAGTTACAGTGGCTTTGTCCATCTTCCCATTGGCCATAGATACGTTTAGTTACAGTGGCTTTGTCCATCTTCCCATTGGCCATAGATACGTTTAGTTAGTGGCTTTGTCCATCTTCCCATTGGCCATAGATACGTTTAGTTACAGTGGCTTTGTCCATCTTCCCATTGGCCATAGATACGTTTAGTTACAGTGGCTTTGTCCATCTTCCCATTGGCCATAGATACGTTTAGTTACAATGGCTAAGGCCATCTTCCCATTGGCCATAGATACGTTTAGTTACAGTGGCTATGTCCATCTTCCCATTGGCCATAGATACGTGTAGTTACAGCGGGCTAAGGCCATCTTCGATGTGGCCAATTATACTTGTAGTTACATTGAGCTAAGGTTATTTTCCAAGTGGCCAAATATTCATGTAGTAACAGTGATACGAGGCCATCATCCCAGTTCTCCAAAGGTGCTGTTTCTTGTTGATAGTGTGTAAACGTGGCCTATATCTCCACAAAATAAGTTGGATTTTGAACTATTAATACTTATAACTTACTAGACCAACTATGTATGCAAAAATACTAATTTAAAAGTTTTGTTTTTAAATAATTACACCGTATTTCTGACAGACATACTTCCAACATTTTTGCAGCAAGAAACAAAAATAGAACCGAAAAAGATTTAACTCCAAGTAAACAAATGTCTGGCGGGAGTAGCACATGGCGAATATGTCTAGACCTAGGACCCACTCGTCTGGTAGTTTTGTGCTCTTGATCTACTCGAGGTCACCTCGCTCTAAAACTAAAAGCGATGCGCAGGCATAGGCCTACTTATCTCCACAACTTTAGTTTGTACCTACACGTTGATAAATAGCTCCACTAAACTAATTGGCAGTGTTATCTTGAAGGCTGTAATATCTCCGAAAGGGATATGATATCATAGTCTCCTCAATAGTCCACTTTCGTTAGTCAACCGCAAGTCTTATCGCTGGTTGACTTGACCCAATTCTTTTTCAATGTTCCTGTTGCCGGGCAACAAGTTCACCTGCTCGCTCAACACTCCGCCCGAACTGCTCACCCCCCACCTTCAATAAACCTCATTCTAGCCCACCACCTCTCCCCTTCAGATCCACCATTACAATATTTTTCTTCCCGCTAACAATTTATCCAAGGGACATCACCAGGAATGATAAAAATAACAAATTACTTTTATTTGCTTACCAACATAAAAAAACGAAGCACGAAACACACACGCATCGACATATATACACACACACGCACAGACTTACACAACTACATGCATACAGTAAATAAGTTTGATTTTGTTTTGAACATTGCTGAGAAAGGCATCATTGTAATAGCTAGGTTAACTTGATATTCAAATCGACTTTAAGCTATAATCATGGACAATGAACAATTTCGGATTTACATGTGGATAGAATTCTGAGATTTTCATTCTTTGTAATAAACATTACATTCTGATCTCGTTTTGACAACTCGCTGAGGCTCCTATAGTTGCCACGATGACTCATGAACTGCGGGTGTACATTCCAATGAACAGTGGAAATGGTCAAGATCTATATAAGATTCATCGATAACCCAGACTGCTCGACAGTGTTATACGGTCTGGACGTGAATCCGTTGTGCGATATTGTAATTGAAAACATAATCGAAAAACAAACAAACTATTCCTTAATTATATTGTGATTTGAGGGTAAAATTAATTGAAGCCGACACGCTAGCCCCTGACCTATACAAGTACTTATAAATTAGAAGGTTTTAAAGGTTATCTTTGTTAGTTTCACATTTTTTTTGCCAACGACCTAATTATGTACACAAAGTTAACCTCACATTAGCTAGTACTGTCTCTATCCAAAAGAAAAATTATTAATTACGACTAATTGATCAAATGATTTGTCAATTTTTCGATTGATTCATGTGTTGCTATTGAGAAGGAATATTTGTGCCAAGTTTCGATTGATCCGAGACTGGAAAGTAAGAGAAATAACACGTAACAGATTTTGCCCAGTCAGACGGAGTGAGCGGACATAAACTCGGTAAACAGCGATGTTATGTTACATCCAGCACCTTACAGATCTATATCTATATCAATAATAGAATATGCATCCACCGTGTGGGACTCCTCAACTCAAGAAAACATTAAGAAACTGGAACAAACACAAAATAGAGCAGTGAGATTCATAACAAACGAATATTCACATTTGACTAGGGTAACACCATTAGTAAAATCACTAAATTTAGAAAGCCTTCAGGACAGAAGACTCAAAAGTAAAGTAGCAATTATACATAAAACACTGAACCATAATCTTCAAATACAAAAACAAAATTTAATAAAATACTCTGAAAGACACAAAAATAAAGGCACATTCCTCGTCCCATATGCTAGGACAAATTTGTACAAATACTCCTTCTTCCCTAGTGCTATTAGAGCATGGAATGGGTTGCCTGAGCTAGCCAGAAAAACCAGTGACTTGGCAGAATTTAAGTCATTGGTTAATATGCATGACTAAATCCATGACGCGTAGGACGTAATCATCTTCTTTTTTGAAGTAACGTCTGTATTATATAAGATAAGATAAGATATCTAAAAAGATTCCTGGTGCAATAGAAGTGTTTTACCCCTGTCTCACGTGCAGTGGCGTAGCTATGGTGGGAGATGGGAGAGAATTTGAAAATCCCCCCCGGTCCCCCACTTGAGGGTGCCCCCCCTAATGAGTATTCGAATTTTTTTTTGTTTATATTAAAATTTTAAATATTATGCCATTATCCCAAGTCGTCGAATGTCAAAATGTAGGGGCCCCTAAAGAGGTCAAGCCCCCACGTGCCTCCAGATGATGGCAATTTCCTAGCTACGCCCCTGCTCACGTGATAGCTTCAGAAGACAATTTTAAGGGAAAACGAGACCGAGCTTTTTTGTTTCTCTTCCCCGAATCTCGGTAGTGCCCCCTTGTTGATTGGATGGAACTCAAACATGAACAATAACAATCATAATAATAATAATACTAATCTTTATTGTCCGTATGGACATTTTTCATACACTTTGTGCATTACACCAAACAAAAAACACTATAACTATAAGAAACCAAAGTGTACACTCACACCAGAGTCACTCATAATTTACATGTGACAAAGTTTATATCAGATTGTTCCTATTTAATGTTTTGATTGCCAGGGGAACAAAAGAGTGTTTGCGTCTGCTTGTCTTTGCTATCGGTGTCTTGTATCTCTTTGTGATGGTAAAATCACACAATCCTGACCCAAAGGGTGATTCTTAACAACATTATAACACGGCTGTTCCCTTCACCAGCTAAAATCGTTATTGGATTGAAAGCCTGGACCACAATCATTTTTGGATGCTGCAAAAGCCGAGACTTATCCAACGCTTTCACTACGATTTACCAAAATCCTCTCCTGTTTTAACTGGTGTTCAATTTAACAACGATTTAGGGACAATATGCATGTGCCTAGACTAGCAGCAATACCCATCAGCCCCTGTTCACCGGAAATCCCGACACATCCGTACACAGTGACGTCATTTCAAACCAATTTTGTTTATATTTTTGCCATTTCTCCTTCATCTTCCGTGGTCACGTGATAGCAGGCTACTTTAGGGTAGAAAACATTGATCCTGACGATATTCAAGGCAGACGACATTTCTAAATTTAGCAAGTCGACGTTTAGCGTTGTGATGCGGGAAGAGGGGGGGGGAGGGGTGGAGAGAATATCAGCTCGAGTCCGTACATTTTTTGTTAAATTTTGTTTTTCTATTCAACGTATTGTGTGTGTTTGCATTAGTGTGTGTGAGTGTGCTGGAGAGTATTTGTAGGTTTAGCTTTCGTTTTAAATTTTTATTTTTGGAATGTTGCGTTAAACATCGTGTGTTTTCAGTCTGTGACTTCATGCTAGGAGGACGATGTTAGAGAGTGAGAGAGAGGGGGAGAGAGAGAGGGGAGAGAGAGAGTGAGTGAGAGAGAGTGAGTGAGAGAGAAAGAGAGAGAGTGAGTGAGAGAGAGTGAGTGAGAGAGAGACAGAGAGGGGGAGACAGAGAGGGAGTGAGTGAGAGAGAGGGAGTGAGAGAGAGAGTGTGTGAGTGAGAGAGAGAGGGAGACAGAGAGGGAGTGAGTGAGAGAGAGTGAGAGAGAGTGAGTAAGAGAGAGAGGGAGACAGAGAGAGAGAGTGAGTGAGAGAGAGAGAGAGTGAGTGAGAGAGAGTGAGAGAGTGAAAGTGAGTGAGAGAGAGAGAGAGAGAGAGAGTGAGTGAGAGAGAGTGAGAGAGAGAGTGAGTGAGAGAGAGAGGGGGAGAGAGAGAGAGAGAGAAAGAAGGATAAGCAATTCAAATAGATCTGCTTGTCAAGAGAGGCCAGGTAAAAAATAAATTTAAAAAAAAGGAAGGGAATTGGGAGGGGGAGAAATGTTGGACCGCTGCCTGTTCATGTCATATACGCTCTGGGCTGTCGTTCGGAGGTCTCGAAGCTCCCAAGATCGAACCCTGCCCGCTGCCATCCACCGTCGTCTTGTGGGAGTTTGTGTGCTATAGGATGTAATTATCTGAAGGAACATCGAAACAAAACGTAACACAAACAAGAGACGTGAATGAAGCAAAAGTCATGGAGCGAGTTCTTCGGGGGGAAAAAATGAAACATGTAGATAATAGTTTCATATGCCAAGCCTAAACTGTTGCTAATGATAATGTTGTTGATAATGTGGATGTTGTTGTTGTTGGTGTTTGATTGCCGGTCCCTGTGTGTGTGTGTGTGTAGATATTGTTGGTGTTGTAGTTGTGGTTGTTATAGGTAGTAATGATGTTAATAAATTTGTTTTGCTGTTCTTGGTGTTGGGGCGAAGTTATTTCGTAATGTTTTGTGGTGTAGTGTTAATTTTAGACTAATCGATACACTATACTGATATTGGACTCTGTTTCACTAAATTTCCAAACCTTTTAGTAGTGGATTAAGTAGTGAATATTGGCACCCCAGTATGGATGGATAGATAGATAGATAGATAGATAGATAGATAGATAGATAGATAGATAGATAGATAGATAAATAGATAGATAGATAGATAGATACATACATACATACATACATACATACATACATAGACACGGATAGATAGATAGATAAACAGACAGACAGACAGACAGACAAGACAGACAGACAGACAGATGGTTATTAAATTGTCTTATTACATACAGAAGATAACACCCTAACCTAAATAGCTAAGCACGGTAGTTCCTTTCTGTACCACGTGTCCAATCGTCTGCTCACAGGGCGTGTTGTAGTAAGCGCCCTCCACTGACTTCTGCTGACTTCAGTTCTACTCACGTGTCAGGTCAACAGGTCGCGCTGTTACATGGGATGGCGAATGGAGAAGACAGACGCTTATTGTTGTTGCATTTGATATTTAGCCCAAACGATGTCGTAAACAAAACCCGCCGTCTTGTTTCTGGGCCCTAATATGGTACGGCTGTAGTCTTGGCCCAGGAAAAAGCAAGCATTTTCGTTGTCATCCAAATTTATTTCTTACATATGTTAGCGGAAAAGTGCGAAGTCCGCCATTCTATAAGATGCCTGGGCATTGAAGAGTGTATAAATTACGTTGATTCTCTTTTGCTGTTTTTGCGTGCAGATAGTTTTACCCGCTCAATGTTTCGGCATCTTTTCATTTCTCATTTTAGTCTACTTAAATGAAACATAACAATTTTATATCTACTAATGCATACTACAATTTCAAATTACAATTTGTAGAGTTAAAGGATTATTTGATTATTGAAACATTCAAATTACACTTAGCATTGGGTATTAAGACATGCGCCTATAGCTTTAGTGATAAGAAATCCTGTTGTTTATTAGTGTTTTCTTTCCGACTCATTTATTTTCATTGTATAAATATCTTTGTAAATAAGATATCTTATACTTTGCCTGACGCAGAACTTGTCATTCTATAGAATGCTTAAGCAAAGTAGGAAAATTAGGGATATGTGGTTCTTTCCCATAAACTGCCCGGCACTCTATACATTCATTGCCGGTAACTTATATAAGCAATGAAAATATTTTGCTAAATATCTCTCTCACACACACACATACAGACACACACTGACAGACTTTGGTCTTATTCATTGTGTAGGGGCAGGGGCGCACCCTGTCATCTTACTTTCCCGCCCTTGCCTCTTTGGAGTACCTAGTTTGTTCTTGCTCCTAACTCTACACATCTGTTTGGTGAAGTGTAATCTGTGTGAACTGCGACACAGCCTATTTTATGTATTTATTTTTGACATTTGACATTCGTCCACTCTTATAATAACATCATTCAAGAGGGGAGGGATAATCGCATACTTATTCGAGAGAATATATATTTAATAGTCCAACTACTTACTGTAAAGCTACAAATATATGTTTCTAATTCATGCTTGATTGTAAATTACATAATTAGAGCACAAACAAGGAGATAAATCACACACACTTTAGAGCAATAATACCCTCCAGCCCCCATTGTAGCTCGGCTAATTACTAATTCATATTTGTCATAACAAGAACTTCGCCTGCGTGTCTTCCTTAGATACATCACATTAATCCGTTACAACACATCGCATTGTATACTTACAAATACGGCATGCATTTCAACCTAAATGTAGATTTTCAACGTAATGTCAAGCTTGCAACATGCTTCTCACAGTATCCACATACATTTGACACAATATCAACATGTATTTCTCAATATCAACATACAGTTGACAGTGTCAACGTACTTTACACAATATGATCATACATTTCACAACATCAACATACATTTGACAATATCAACCTGCATTTGGCAATATCAACATGCATTTCATTATATCGACATACATTGCTTAATATCAACGTACTTTTCATAATATCAACTTACATCAGGCAATGTAGACCTACATTAGACAAAATCAACCTACATTTCACAATATCAAGATACATTTCACAATATCAAAATACATTTGACATTTTAAATTTAATTCAACGTTATCAGCCTCTATACAGATTATCCAATTATCAATCTCAGTTAATTGAATGATAATCCTTTTTACAGTTACTGTTCTTGGTAACCTTGGCAACCTTACTGTAATATGGAAAAGTCGTCTTTTGTTGAAAAAGGAAACATAACAGAATGTAAAAAAAATACGTATTTGCTAACTCTCCCATTAAAAGGTTTTTAAAGTCACTCTGTGATCATGTGATTTAATGGTATTAGGTTTCCGTTGGAGGGGAAAAAAGGGGGGGGGCTCATCGATCTTCACCCTTTGGTAGATTTCATAGGTCAGAGTTATTAGCTGTGCACACATCACACTGTGACTTTGTTTTGGTGGGGGGGGGGGAGGAATAAATAGGCGAGAGAACCTGAACGAATGGAAACAGTAACAAGGGAAACAAGAAGATGTCAAAAAGAGGCTAGGCTAGGTATCTGTACGTGTGGAGAACGAATCCAGCCTTTCTATTTGACTATCTAGAATGGATTTATTGAACTCTCTGGCCACAACAATCTTTGTGCTATATTTTCTAGCCTGCTTCGATTTTTTTTTCTTCTGAGAGTTCAAGATCGCACTCCATGTTGACCAACGCATCTCATAGCAAAGAACTGATCTGACATACAAGAATGTAACTCGTATAACTAAATTGACGTCTGCCACGTACACTGTATCTATATTTAGCCGCCCAAGGTTACCAGACTTATTAGCTCGGGGAATTCCTTCACGCAGCAGGATCATGTTTGGAAATAAATGTGATTGGTTTTGATATCTTAATTATTGTACATGGAGCTGCATTTATTGGTTGGCATTGCCACGAGGGGATGTTAGACACGTGACAACGCTATACCCAGGAAAAGATTTCTAGATTTTTAGTCAGTCTTGTATGGAACGTGTTAGTGAGAACATGTACTAGAGTTTTGTATTAGAACTCAATCATATTATAGTGTAGATCTGTTATTTTATTCAAGTACATTTAACCATTGTAATTATTTGTGAATATCTTTTTCAAGTTCTGAATTAAAGCATTTGTTTTAGACGAAGAGAAGTTTCTTCATTGAATATAGTAACATACTTAGATCGATTTAGCGAATGGCAACTTCTAGATGATCCTCTTATCAACTGGCAACATTCTGAATGATCGTATTATTAACTAGATCTAGCTACTTTTATACGATCATATTATATTATATTACATATTATATTGTATTATATTATCTGTCCCTAATTATCTGTATTTTGTTACCTGTATTGTATTACATGTATTGTGTTACCTGTATAGTGTCACCTATGTAGTGTTAACTTTAGATGTACCTGTTTTGTGTTACCTTAAAAAATTACCTGCTTAGAATAAGCCGCATTGAGTTACTGTATAGTTACTAGTTACCTAGTATTGTGTTACCTGTATAGTATAACCTGTTAAAATAATCTGCATAATATTGCCTGTATAGAATAAACTGTTAAAATAATCTGTATAATATTGCCTGTATAGTATAACCTGTTAAAATAATCTGTGTAATATTGCCTGTATAGTATAACCTGTTAAAATAATCTGTGTAATATTGCCTGTATAGTATAACCTGTTAAAATAATCTGTGTAATATTGCCTGCATGGGCGTAGCCAGAATTTTATTTCGGACTCCCCCCCCCCCCGCTAAAAATAAAGTATATATATATATATGTTTTGTGTGTATATATAATTAATCTTTTGTTACATTCTAACCCTTCATTCTTTCGGAAGATGTTTATTGTACCCGAGAATAGGTTCTTCCTGGAGTTGGTGGGAAAATTGTAGACAAGGGATGTCGGCGTGGGGCAAAGCCCCGCCTCCAAGCACTATTTTTAGTATTGAAAGTCAACAAAATGCATATTCTGAGGTATCTACATGCATTATCCTGGTTTTAAATTTTTTTTTTTCAAAAACCTAATGTGCTATTCTTACTGACTTAGACCATCCCGCGCCGTTCGGCGCATTGGGCGGAAAGCTGTTTTCACAAAAATCTGTCACTGGCAATGTCTGAAGCCTCTTTCCATATGCTCTAAGGACCTCCATGAAAGTGTGGCGTGAAGATGTACTAGGATGTCCCTGTTTGCGCTTTCCTCGTAATGGCCTCCATGTCATCGCAACTCTATGTATGCGTAATTCATTTTGTCGGAGAACATGTCCCGCAAACCTCATGCGACGCTCTGTCACAAACTTACTAAGCCGTCGACTCCCAATTTGGCATAGGATTTCCTTGATTGAGATCCGATCTCTATAACTGACTCCTAAAATCCGTCCTAGCTATCTTTGTTGGGCCACATTTAGTCTTTTTCAATTTTGGCAGAGTATTCACTGCACTTTATTAATGAAACCCAGCCACTGGTAGAAATTTGTAACCTCTCTTGGCTACGCTCTTAGAATTAGGTGACTGTATCTTGCTTTAGATTTTATGTCGAAAAGGAAAGTTTTATCGTCAAAATCATCTGTTGAGGGGTTTTAAACTGAATTATATTTTACTAATTATTAATATAATTTTTCTCTCAGATAGATAGATAGATAGATAGATAGATAGATAGATAGATAGATAGATAGATAGATAGATAGATAGATAGATAGATTAGATAGATAGATAGATAGATAGATAGATAGATAGATAGATAGATAGATAGATAGATAGATTAAAAGTAAAAAAGTAAAGTTTCTCCTTTCAGACCTTACGATCTATAGGGCAGATCAGTTAAGGTCATCTATTTCTATGGCCAACGGTTAACGAACAGGATGTCATGTGGCCAGCACAACGACCAGCCCCCTTTACTTTCCCCAACTAAAGTCAGGTACCCATTAGAGTTGGCTGGACTCAGGGGCTCTCTAAAAATTCCGGAAAATTCAAAATCCCTGTCTTCACCTAGGGTCGGACCCAGGACCCCAGGTTTGGAAGCCGAACGCTTAACCACTCAGCCTTCAAGCCCCCAGATAGATAGATTACATATATAAGAGAGGGAGAGAGAGAGAGAGAGAAAATTCTGATATTATTTTCTCTTCCTTTGAGGCGCATTCTCTCCCCACTCCTCATCCAAATCCAAATCTTTTTTTAAAACTCTGCAGACCATCTTTTTGAAATTTTACTTCATTCACCTCGGTCTTAGCTCTTTATCGATTTGTTCCCATCTGTGATTCTAATTGCTTCCTCTCTAGCCCTTTTCCACTGGTCTCTACTCTCTCTCTCTCTTTCTCTCTCTCTCTCTCTCTCCTATCTTTTCTCTTTATCTATACAATTTTTGCCCTCTCTTTAAACGCCACCATTTCTCGGAGCACTTCACAAGCAGCTGGAAGCCAATCGATCATCTTGTATATAAACTCATTTTCATTGAATATAAATAAACAACCTACATTGGCTTTTACCTGGGTGACATTTGGCTTTGATCAGTTTTGTAACAAATAAGAAACCTAAACAAAAAAAAAAAAGTTGCCCTACAACAAAAACAAAATTAGCCAGCAATTATATCGAGGTGCAACGTGTTCTGCTGAATCTGGACATCTTGCAGGTGCTTGCAGACGTCCGACCTTTTTTTTAAGATTTCCTCCCAAACAGCTTTCTGATAGGCTGTTGTCTATATAGAGTAAGCAGATAATTCGTCGCTCCGTTTTGTGTGACCTTTGGAATTTTGAGCTAAGTAAATCGGTGAAGGGGCTGGCACTTAATCGACCTTAAGATTATCTACATCTATTGCTCTGTAGTTTTTGCCTGTTGTTTATACTGAAGGTTCGACCCTTTTCCAGCTAACCTTCGTTATATGTGGCTAAAATAAATATGCGATAGTCTTTGTTAGTTGTATAAAATTGTATTTAGTTTTATTAGTTCTATAAGTTATATATTTTAAAATGTATGCATTATACCTTTTATAACTTATACACTGTGCTTACACAATATACACTATACCTCAGAACGAGACACCTAGAGGTCACGCACTAAGGCCGCGGGATACACATTTGAGACCAAACGAAAATCCGCTGCCGAGGACATACGCAGACGGCGAAAAGAAAATCTAAATCGACCACCTGCGGACAATGGTTATGCCTGCATGTGCAAAATATGTAGGTCACTGCTGGGGCTGCGCAGCCATGGGAAATACTGCATTTCTTACTAATCTTCGGACTCGAAGATAAGCCTTACTATTTATTATACCTTTTATAACTTGTGATATCTTATACCTTTTTTAACCTAAACATGGATTCCTTTTATGATTTTACATTATAATTTTTTTAATAATTTAAACATAACTTTGATAGCATGCACATTAGAATTTAAAATAATTATACCAACAGTGCAATGATACTAATTTATACCTCGCTACATTAATCGTTTATACATGTAAACCTTACACCTTCTTACTTTTATACTTGATTTTTTATTACCTTGATACCTTCTTAGTTGATATAACATATTTTAATATTTAATATCTTTCAATATTTATATGTTAATATGACATTATATGACTTTATAGTATGACGAATAGATACTTTTTACATGTCTATCTTACACCTTTACCTTTTGAGACCTCGATACCTTTATACCCTGATACATTAGTACCTTGAAATAATGTAGGCTATACTTTGCTAACTTGACACTTTATACTTCAATACTTTTGTTGTATTTTATACTTAAACATTTATACATCAATACCTATATACTGTATACTTATACATCAATACCTTTATACTGTATACTTATACATCGATACCTTTATACTTTACAAGTTGATATCTTTAGAAAAGCTCTGTCTCCAAATGTTTTATCAACACAAAAGAACCTTAACAAATCTGGCTTGACCTGGTATATAAAGCTCTGTCTCCAAATGTTTTATCAACACAAAAGAACCTTAACAAATCTGGCTTGACCTGGTATATAAAGCTCTGTCTCCAAATGTTTTATCAACACAAAAGAACCTTAACAAATCTGGCTTGACCTGGTATATAAAGCTCTGTCTCCAAATGTTTCGTCAACACAAAAGAACCTTAACAAATCTGGCTTGACCTGGTATATAAAGCTCTGTCTCCAAATGTTTTATCAACACAAAAGAACCTTAACAAATCTGGCTTGACCTGGTATATAAAGCTCTGTCTCCAAATGTTTTATCAACACAAAAGAACCTTAACAAATCTGGCTTGACCTGGTATATAAAGCTCTGTCTCCAAATGTTTCGTCAACACAAAAGAACCTTAACAAATCTGGCTTGACCTGGTATATAAAGCTCTGTCTCCAAATGTTTTATCAACACAAAAGAACCTTAACAAATCTGGCTTGACCTGGTATATAAAGCTCTGTCTCCAAATGTTTCGTCAACACAAAAGAACCTTAACAAATCTGGCTTGACCTGGTATATAAAGCTCTGTCTCCAAATGTTTTATCAACACAAAAGAACCTTAACAAATCTGGCTTGACCTGGTATATAAAGCTCTGTCTCCAAATGTTTCATCAACACAAAAGAACCTTAACAAATCTGGCTTGACCTGGTATATAAAGCTCTGTCTCCAAATGTTTCATCAACACAAAAGAACCTTAACAAATCTGGCTTGACCATGTTTTTACAAATAATTCTTGGTTTTGCTTTTTTTTTAGGGGGGCATATAAATTTCCGGACGGAACGCTTGTCACAGAAAAAAAAAATCAGAGTCCAATAGAACAGAACGTCTGCGGGCAACAGTATGCACTGTGAACAGAAACTTTTAGGCGCCAGAGAGCCCACCGTGACGGGCCACACATGGCCTGCGGGCCATAGATTAGTCATCACTGGACTATCGTTACTTTTGGCTACATTGGAGGCTAGTATTGTTGCAAACGTTTTTTTTTTTTGTAAGCTGAGTCTAACTTGAAGTTTCTAATTGTGTACTTTGCTATTGAAGAGTTTCATGCATGGCGGAAAAACTATATATAGCAAGCTTTTTTTGTGTATCCGGTGTACAAATTGAAGGACATGATGATAAGCTATGCTTTTAATAAGCTACATAATCATGTTTGTACACATTTTAGCACTGCAGATTTGAGCTCTTCTTTTTGTGACTTTTATTGACTTGGCAACTTTGAAGATCAATTGAGCGTTCTTGCCCATGTTCTGTTGATCGTGAACATCTCCAATACAACCATTGAGTTGAGTTTAGCTTTTTGAGTTATGTTTGATTTTTTTCTTTAGTTTGATCCTTGAGACTCATCTAATTAGGCTCGTTCATTTGTCTTGACTAATGAGCTCTTGTGGTATGCGCTCTGGTCTGTGCTCTATACAGTACTAAGTTCGAACACTCGCCGTCCTGTTAGGACTAGGACGTAATCATCTCCATTTCTGGAGCATCGTCTTCACCTTACATGTCAAGCAAAGAGCTGAATAAGCTTGGGTAATGTTGACATCATCTTTTCTTGCAAACCTTTGGAAGAGCCGGACCTTCTTGAAAACCTTCTTTAATGTCCAATAATTCCCCCCATCCCTGATTCCTTGTCCCTGGCTATGATGTTCAGTTAAGAACCACTTTGGGATGTCTGTCTTTGGGCTTTGTCAGTTCATGTCCTGTCCATCTTCATCTCCGGCCACTCTTCTTGGTCATTCACTGGCTAGTTGGCTAATTCGCCTAAGTGCCTCTTTCTATATAGCTGTTGCCACACGGCATTTGGAAAAAAAAAAGAGTTATCTCTGAAGATGAAAGGGGCCAGCGGTCAAGTGTGCAGTTTGTTTGTTACACCTGGAATCCAGACTGGTCTTCATTGCCCTCATTTGTCCAGTTTCATATAAGATAAGAATAAGTGACATGTTCTTTTGTCGGATATAAAAGATTGATCTAACTATGTCTATTCCGTTTCGCCAATTATAACCGAATAATTTGATTACGTATTATGTATTTCCATGGTAACAAGAAAACATTCTTAAAAATATTTTTAAAAAGACTACCTCCATCATAAAATTTCATATATAGCAATATATGAAAAAATAAAATTAAAAACAATTTGATTCCATTAGGGTGTCGAACCCGATTCACCGCCAGTTGAAGTTGATCGTACGCATTTTCTGACTCGGCCAGCGGGGAAGTCATACTCATGAGCTTATTTATTGGTATGTTTATTATATGGACATCTAGGTCTTAAAGCTGACTTAGAACTGTTAAGATCTAGTCTAGATCTACTTCTCGATTTAGAACTGTTAAGATCTAGTCTAGATCTACTTCTCGATTTAGAACTGTTAAGATCTAGTCTAGATCTACTTCTCGATTTAGAACTGTTAAGATCTAGTCTAGATCTACTTCTCGATTTAGAACTGTTAAGATCTAGTCTAGATCTACTTCTCGATTTAGAACTGTTAAGATCTAGTCTAGATCTACTTATCGATTTAGAACTGTTAAGCTCTAGTCTAGATCTACTTATCGATTTAGAACTGTTAAGCTCTAGTCTAGATCTACTTCTTGATTTAGAATTGTTAAGATCTAGTCTAGATCTACTTCTCGATTTAGAACTTTTAAGCTCTAGTCTAGATCTACTTCTCGATTTAGAACTGTTAAGCTCTAGTCTAGATCTACTTCTCGATTTAAAACTGTTAAGATCTAGTCTAGATCTATTTCTCGATTTAGAACTGTTAAGATCTAGTCTAGATCTACTTCTCGATTTAGAACTGTTAAGCTCTAGTCTAGATCTACTTCTCGATTTAGAACTGTTAAGATCTAGTCTAGATCTACTTCTCGATTTAGAACTGTTAAGCTCTAGTCTAGATCTACTTCTCGATTTAGAACTGTTAAGCTCTAGTCTAGATCTACTTCTCGATTTAGAACTGTTAAGATCTAGTCTAGATCTACTTCTCGATTTAGAATGTTAGACTTACGTACAAATGTTAGCAACACTTAGAACAATTGAAGCAACTTTAAAGTTATCTGTTATCGAATACTTACGATACTACGGCTGACTCACCATGTTGGCTCTGTCAGTAGAGATTAGCCAAATTAAAATTTATTTATTTTTTACTTTGAAAAATTATACCGGTCAAACTCGAGTTTTCCCCATGTGGCCAACGAGCTTGTAATTCTTTTCTCAGAGATATACATCAACTGTTGAATTCTTAGAGAAATCGTTAGAGCAGTATTCGAGATCAATGTCCACACTCCATGAAGGAGTGACTTGAATAGAGGCATTGTAAAAAAGGTGCAAAAAATGGATAGTCCACCTTCTAAATTACATAACTAACAAAACTTTTCTGTACACCGGATACTCCAAAATGCTAGCATCTGAAATATTCAGTCACATGTGGCTGCACGTTTTAATAAATGTTATTTTAAAGTAGGCATATTAGGTTTGTGGATTCTTTACGTAAATAAATGTAGATCTATATTTATTTATCACTAAACAATCCCATTATCTGAGCTTGTCTAATCTGGTTAGGGTTAGGCTGTTTTTATTCCCAGATTTCAGAACGGTTCTTAAGTCCGCCCAGTTTGGTCTGTATCTCCAGACTTAGGTTGTAAGAGGTAACGTTACTTTGTTTCAGATTTTTTCATCAACCTCTTGATGACCTATTATTATTGCAGGAGACAGTCTTAGCATCGTCTGCCTGACTACTAAGTCTCCACGGATACTATCTTTCTGAAAGTTTTGGTTGTACTGAAAATTATTTAATTTTATTAATTTTTTAATTATTTTTTTCTTTTTTTGTTTTTTTTTATCTTTTTTTTTTTTTGTTGAAAAAAATAATTAATTGCGGGGGGAAAAAAAGAAAAAGGTGAAATAATTGTTTGACAAGCCTTTTTTTTTTATCTCCCTTGAATTCCACATCTGGAATTGCAGAAGTAAGTCTTTGATTCCCACATGTGGTGTTCTAGCTCAAAAGTCTTCGATGTCCTTCATCTCTTGAATGTAATGTTAAGTCTTGCTCACGCCCATGGCCAGAGAGAAAAAGGGGGGCAAAGGAGGGATGGATCGCTATCGGAATCAATAAAGTGTTTTAATTATTGTTCATTGTCAATCAGTGCTCGACTCGGTGAGTTTATTCAAACAACTATTTCGTCTGTCTATTTAAACAACAATTTTGTCTCTCTATTTAAACTACAATTCTGGCTGTCTGTTTAAACAACGATAGTGTCTCGTTCGTAAAAACAAACAAACAAACAAGTTAAACGAGGTTTATTGTGTAGTTTGCATTATGCAGTTTGGCTGAGTTTTTAATCAGCCTGGGCTCATTTACGCTGCATGACGCGTGTGCCTATTTTCACACTTTTTGTGTCTGTCTATTAGGTCCACTAATGTGTTTGGAACGCGACGTTTTGGCGCCGCCGTTTTGCCGATGACTTTTTTGGCGCTATATATTTTATGTTCGAAAAAAAAGTGCTGAGTATTTAAAAAAAACAAAAACAAAACCAAAAAAAAACCTCTTCATAAACAAACAAAGTTTTCAATATTTAACAATTAAATGATGTACAATATAAAAATTGAAAATTCGAACCCGATGACACTGTAAATAGACAATGAACCTGCACCCACGTCCCATAAATATTTGGTGACGTTGTGTCACAGTCTCGGTTGACATTGCCTGTTATATGTTCACCTCGGGTCATGAGGGTGAAAGACACGGGAATCATCTGATAGGATAAGCGGAAGTAAGAATGACCAAATTGACTTTTAGTTCAGTTGGGTTGTAACTTTTGAGCGTTCGATGATGATAGTCACTTGAGATGGTAATAGTTGTTTTCTGTACTTATTGGATACGTATTATTGAAGTTTATTGTTACCCGCTGTGCTGCGGATATATTCTAGTAGTGAAGTTCTAATTTAAAGGACTTGTATATTTGATACCGCTGTTATGCGGATGTAGTTGTAATGCAACTCAATATTTTGGTGTAACGACTAGAAGTGCAGTACAGTATTAATATTATTGAATAAAACGTCCTATTGTCTGCTCAACATTGACTTTGTATAGTATTCATGTTTGTTATGTGCTCAAGTGACACACGAACCCAGCATTCTTCAACATTACACGACATTCGCGTTATCACCCTTTACATTTTGATGACCACTACAAGTGCAAGATTGACATCAGACATCACCCAACCAAATCCTTTACACGTGGACATTTTCAGGTAAAGATCACGAGTACTCTCACCCTTCATCTTCCAAGCATGTTGGTTTACAGCTTAGGTCAGTTCCCAACCTGAGTTGACCTACACCCTTTTCATCTTTTGTATTGACAGGTTAGAAGGGGGAAAGCAGACGTCTTCAAAGCGCTAACCGAAAAGTAGTCTTGTATTACTACCTGTACTTGTAGAAAGACTATAGGCTTACCTCTTTAGACGTCTATCTTATCTTATCTTGTCTTATAAAATACAGACGTTACTTCACAAAAGAAGATGATTACGTCCTACGCGTCATGCATTTAGTCATGCATATTAACCAATGCGTTAAATTCTGCCAAGTCACTGGTTTTCCTGGCTAGCTCAGGCAACCCATTCCATGCTCTAATAGCACTAGGGAAGAAGGAGTATTTGTACAAATTTGTCCTAGCATATAAGACGAGGAATGTGCCTTTATCTTTGTGTCTTTCAGAGTGTTTTATTAAATTTTGTTTTTGTATTTGAAGATTATGGTTCAGTGTTTTATGTATAATTGCTACTTTACTTTTGAGTCTTCTGTCCTGAAGGCTTTCTAAATTTAGTGATTTTACTAAAGGTGTTACTCTAGTCAAATGTGAATATTCGTTTGTTATGAATCTCACTGCTCTATTTTGTGTCTGTTCCAGTTTCTTAATGTTTTCTTGAGTTGAGGGGTCCCAACCGGAGGATGCATATTCTATTATTGGCCTTATCAAGGTTAAATAACATTTTAGTCTACATATAAACGATTCTCTTTAGAATCTAATGTTTCGTATGATTCTGTATATTACTTTGTCATGTTTCACGTACATTTTGCTCGTCAAAATTCCATTTTAGAAAAATAAAGAATATTAGCAAACAAATGTCAATCCATGGATATATATATATATAATTAAAAGGAGAGGAGAGAGATAGGGAGTAAAGATATTTACGAGAAGGGAGAGAGAGAGAGAGAGAGGGAGATTATGAAACACAAGGAGGAATATATATTAAGAGAGTAAGAAAGAGATAAAGAGGGGGATAATAAAAAAGAAATGAGAGTATAAGAGTGGCGAGTGGGGAAAGCTAAAACGAAAGAGAAAAAGAAATTTTGGGCCGGATCATATTGAAATGCCCGGGCCGATTTTGACACCCCAGTCCGCCCCTGGACTCTCCGGTACCTTATGTTAGTCTCAATCAGTGAGAACTAATCTATTATTCCTACTGTGAGTGTGTGTGTGCTTCTGCTATGTAACATTGTGTGTGTGTGTGTTTGGGATTAGCTCTGCGTGAATCGCTTCCCCTGGAAACTTTGTCACCAAGTTCCCCCCCCCCCCTTGTTAATTAGTCACTACAATTTGCGGCAGAAACAAAACGAACTAAAAAAAATCACGTGATCATTGATAGCTATCGCGATTAGCTGCAGTTGTAATTGAGGATTGGGGGGGGGGGGTAGTTTGGAGTAGTTGTTGGGGGGCCTGGAAGGATGAGGGGGGCAGGTAATGGATAGAGGAAGTTCACTCACACAAGGGAGTTGTTTCCATGAGGTCACGGTATCGGATCTATGGACATGGTTAGTAGGAGTAAGGAAAAAGCGTGGGGGATGTTTGGATTAAAAAAAAGGGGGGGGGGTTGTTAGTGAAGATAAACGATGAGGACTTAGAGGAGGCAATAGTAGGGCAGGTGGGTGGAGGTTATTGATGTAGTGATGTAAAACATAATACAACAAAGAAGTACAGAAATTAAAAAAAGCAAGAAACGAAAAGTGAAAAAAGAGATAAAGAGAAAGAGAGAACGTGGAGGAAGAGAGTAAGGTAAAGGAACGAGAGCAAGAAGTAGTGAGAAAGAATGGAAGAGAAAGAGAGAAAAAACTAGAGAGAAAGCATGGGCGTAACTAGAAATTTTTCATTGTTTGGGGGCCCGGGAGCTTGACCTCTTTGTGGGCCCCTGCATTTTGCGTAATATTTAATTTTAAAAACATTCATTTGGAGGCCCCCCTCAAGTGGGGGCCCGGGGGATTTTCGAATTCTCCCCCCCCCCCACCCTAGCTACGCCACTGAGAGAAAGTGTGAAAAACAGTCAGAAAGAGAATGGTCCGAAAAAAAGAGATTTGGGTAAAAAAAGATATGGCTCGGAAAATGACTCTCTACCTGCGTGGGCCTTACTTTGGGTATTATTGATCTAGTCATCTAGCGGAATGGATTTATATGTATGCCAAATATGGAGAATGTTCCCTTAACATTTTTTTAAAATTACTTCGCTATGAAAATAAAGGTTGACTGAATATAAAATACTGTGAAAACGGGTTTACCCGATGTGATCAAAAGTTTTGTTACTTAAAAGTGATATATTTATTTATTTTATTTAGTGCCCTTCGGTTGTGGGAGGGTCATTAAACATACGCTAGGGTCTCTGCCATGAAGGAATATTTATGCCAAGTGTTATCAAAATTGGTCAAATGGTTTTGATTTCTATGCGAGACATACATTTATACATATACCTTACATTCAGTTATATATATTAGATATATTTCAAAGTTCTAATGACGGACTGACTAGTAATTACTCATTTTCCCGCCTTGCCGTGGACCTAAAAAACACGAACATTTAACCTGTTATTAACTTAACTTACAACTAAAACAACTAAGCCTTTTTTTTTTTACGATCGAAGCCGCAGCTATAAATGTTTCCAAAAACAATTTGTTATTCGTAATTTCGACCCATTGTTTTTGAAAGCTGACTTTTAAATTTTTAAAGCATAAAATTTAGTTCCTTACACTTTAAGCACTTAACACTTTTTGTTGAGTAACATTGTGTCGTTCTAGTTAGCGGTCCCCGAAAGGGGATTAGTCGCTGTTAATTTTGTGTGGTCTGTCTGTTTGTCCGTTCAGATTAGATCTCATAAACTATAAAAGAAAAGGAAAATCGGAAATAATATTTTAGACCTTTTAAAGTTCTGATGCAAGGGCTACTTTTTTTCTTTTCCAAAAGGGAAACATTTAATTTTTAAAATTAACTATGCATGCAGATTTTTCATAACAATACACTACTTTTAAATGAATGAAATCAGGGGATGTAATTTTTGTTATAAAGGTTGCAGACATCTTCATTAAAAGCTCAAGCTTCATTCATAGATTCGCGCATTGGTACAAACAAAAATGCATCTATGGTCACAATGGAAAAAAGAATCAATGGTTCCTTTTAGAATATATTTTCCATTTATTGACTAACTCATTGAATACTGATTCAAATGATGTTTTTAAGAAAAAAGCATCTTGATAAGAACTTTGCTTTAGCAAGTTAAACAAAAATAGAATACTTTTATAGCAGGCAGGTTTGACATCCCCTATATGTACACTGGACAACGCTCTAAATAAGACAAAATACAGGTCAGATTTAGATCTAGACAGTGGCTTATTGTACCGGCACCGCGGCGGAACCTTTTGGAATGTGGGGGAAAAAATAATTTTCTTGTATTTTAAGGTTTATTATTAATTTATTAGTAGTTAAAGTTAGGCAATCCACCACTGAGTACCGGCACCTAATCACTGAGTATCGGCACCTAATCACTGAGTACCGGCACCTAATCACTGAGTACCGGCACCTAATCACTGAGTACCGGCACCTAATCACTGAGTATCGGCACCTAATCACTGAGTATCGGCACCTAATCACTGAGTATCGGCACCTAATCACTGAGTATCGGCACCTAATCACTGAGTATCGGCACCTAATCACTGAGTAACGGCACCTAATCACTGAGTATCGGCACCTAATCACTGAGTATCGGCACCTAATCACTGAGTATCGGCACCTAATCACTGAGTATCGGCACCTAATCACTGAGTATCGGCACCTAATCACTGAGTATCGGCACCTAATCACTGAGTATCGGCACCTAATCACTGAGTATCGGCACCTATTTTATTTACACAAAAAAAGCACTCATCTAGATATAAATCTTCTTATCTTATATAATACAGACGTTACTTCAAAAAAAGAAGATGATTACGTCCTACTCGTCATGCATCTTGTCATGCATGTTAACCATAATTTGAACAAAATCTACATCTATAAATTATTAAGGCAATAGCTATCTTCTGACTACTCAGGTATGCAGATTAATTTAAGTATACGATAGTATCACATTAAGAAACGGATCGGACGCGAACAACAATGTACACCATTACCGCTAGGCACTAGATTGAACTAGGTCTAGTAATCCTAATCATATTGGTCTAGTAATTTTAAGATTAAACGTGTAAATTAAGACACACGAATTTTAGTCTATATTTAAAAGAATTTTTGAAATGTTATTACTTTAAACGATCAAAACAAGATTGAATATTCCTGGTCCATGGGTGAATTCGACTCTCTTTGTAATCTTGTGTTGTTGTTTTATTTATTAGCAGCCCGCGAAAGGGGAAAAGACGCTATTAGTTTTGTGTGAAATATCTGTCCGTCTGTCCCTCCGTCCCGTTTAGATCTCGTAAACTAGAAAAGATAGTGAAAATCCGACATCACAATATTTTAGACCATTCAAAGTTCTGATGCAACGGCTACTTTTTTCTTTTCTGAAAGCGAAACATCTAATTTTTTAAATCACTTATGCAAGCAGTTTTTTTTTCAAAAAAAATACACTACTTTTACAACTATTAACTATTAAACACTCAAACACTTAAGGCTTATTATTAGTGGAGGCTACAGTTTCTATATTTTTAAAACATTTATGCAAACGAGTGTAGATTTTTGTCAAAAATTTTTGTTTTTATATTTGTATTGTAAAGTTATGTAAGTTGTTATATAAAATACTCTATTAACACACAAACAAATGTTTACTATTTTTTAAAGTGAAAAAATCTAAATAGTATGCATTATAAGTTAGACATAATGTAAGTTAAATATTAATCTTATAAACTGCATTTTTTTGAGTTTTTATATATGTATAATTTATATATTTATATTGTAAAGTTATGTAAGTTATTATACAAAATACTCTATTAACACACAAACAAATGTTTACTATTTTTTAAATTGAAAAAAATCTAAATAGTATGCATTATAAGTAAGACATAATGTAAGTTAAATATTAATCTTATAAACTGCATTTTTTAATGTTTTTATATATGTATAATCACAAATGAAAATATGATTATATTATGGAGGATCCGAATAAAAGATTGAGCCTTTTCAAACCATTTAGATTAATTATAAGACATCAGTTTAGGTTAGGCCAGGTTCGCATCTAATTGTACATTCACTTTCACCTATCCTTTGATCTGCTGAACCGCTGGGGCACTACGCAGGATCTTCATTCTTATCTCTCATTTGTCTTTGATATAATTTCATTAGGATGTTCTTTCTGAAAATATTGAAGCCTGCCTGGTTGGACCACTTCGGGGGCCGATTTTGAGTTTGTGTTTCCACACAAACTGTCTCTGTAACCTTGTGTTTATTTATGTTTATTTCTACATAGATCTAGATCTAAATCAAATTCTCCTCTAGATCTACATCTAGATTAGAATTAGGAATCCACATAATTTTCACAGGGTATGTGAAAGATTTGTGTGTTTATCAAATGTGTTTTTATAAAGAACACAGGACATCTGTATGAAAGCATGTGTGAGTGCATGTGTGTGTGTGTGTGGTGAAGATTACTTGAAGTCTGTAGCTTTTGATAATGTGTAGCACAACTTAAGAACAACTAGACTACAAGTAGACCTCTAATTTAAATCAAAAATTAAACATCCGAAAATTGTCACAGCGAATATATGAGCCGATTAAAGGAGTGTGAGTGTGGGTATGTTGTTTGCTTTTTTGTACGGTAAATGTATAATGCGCTTTGTGGAGATAATTCTATATTATGTACGTTTCTAGATCTAGGACTGGGTTGATAAAAAAAATCACTCATGTGTATAGAGTGGACAAATTGCGAATAGTGATCTGGGCATTATATTGGAGCAGTGGTTCTAAAACTATGGTCCAAGTTCGTCCAAGGTCCCCCCAAGAATCCACAAGACGACCGTATGGGTTCCACAGAAAAACAAAACAAAACAATTGTATGCAGTTAAAATATCTTCTTCGCTAAAAACCAGATCATACGATCCGGATAATTTGAATGTAATATATGTCATCCACTCCCTCTCCATGCTGTTTAATGCGTCTAGTCCATAACAACCTAAACCACAAGATTGGAACACATTCTTCACTTGGATAGTCCCGATTTTGGGTTTGAGCTCTTTTGCTCGAAGACAAACTCAGATTAAAAAATAATTAACCAGTTAGTTAATCAATTAACGAATTTCAATTAATTATTTTGTTTGATACCGGCAAGGGAAATTAATCCTTTAGTATTTACAGATATGGCTAAATATGTAATTATATAATTGTTGACATTATTTCTCCCACACCCATTCTCGGATTAAGTTGAAATTTTTAAACAATTATTTATTGTACCTAAAAAATACGAATACATTTTTTTTTAAATTAACCAATTAGTCAATTAATTATTGATAATTGTTTTGTTTGATGTCGAATAAGGGAAATACCATTTACATTATTGAGAGATATAGCCGTAAGTGCGAAGTTATTCCACTTACGCATTTTTAAAAATATATTTTGCTTGTTTCTCTTTCACAAGTGATGCGTAAGAGTCTCCTCAGTAAACGGGCTGTAAGGTTTGGAACTCGCCCCAGATAAATAGTTAGATAGAGTTAAACTGAAAAGTGCTGAGAGAAGCAGAACTGCACATTAATTGAAAAGAATGACATTCATCCTTTGCGACATACAAAACCCACAAGTACAGATGTCATTTCAATGTCATAAGTGTCAGTGATTGTTGCGCTGTGGACGAGACACGGTGACAGCACGCTGTGATCATGTCACAAGGGAAAGTGTGACTCCGATGTGACAAAATGTAGCGGAACTAAAACACGGTCCGACAATACGGGTCAGTGATCCATTGGTTTTTGGTGGGTCTGGGACAAACAAGTTGTTTACTCACGCCGTGCACGCCCTGTCTTCTCGGACCTTCCACCTTGACTTACTTCTTCCTAACACACGCTTCGCGACTCTGTATTCTCTCTCTGTCTCTCCATGGATCTCTCCTTGTATCTTTCATTGTTTCTCCAACTCTCAGTCTCACTCTTCTGTCTCTCTGTGGCTCTCTCCTTGTATCTTTCCTTGTTTCCCCAACTCTCTGTCTCACTCTTCTCCCTGTCTCTCTGTGGCTCTCTCCTTGTATCTTTCCTTGTTTCCACAACTCACTGCCTCACACTTCTGCCTGTCTCTCTGTGGCTCTCTTCTTGTATCTTTCATTGTTTCCCCAACTCACTGCCTCACACTTCTGTCTCTCTGTGGCCCTCTCCTTGTATCTTTCCTTGTTTCCCCAACTCACTGCCTCACACTTCTGTCTCTCTGTGGCTCTCTCCTTGTATCTTTCCTTGTTTCCCCAACTCACTGCCTCACACTTCTGTCTCTCTGTGGCTCTCTCCTTGTATCTTTCCTTGTTTCCCCAACTCACTGCCTCACACTTCTGTCTCTCTGTGGCTCTCTCCTTGTATCTTTCCTTGTTTCCCAAACTCACTGCCTCACACTTCTGTCTCTCTGTGGCTCTCTCCTTGTATCTTTCCTTGTTTCCCCAAACTCACTGCCTCACACTTCTGTCTCTCTGTGGCTCTCTCCTTGTATCTTTCATTGTTTCCCCAGCTCACTGCCTCACACTTCTGTCTCTCTGTGGCTCTCTCCTTGTATCTTTCCTTGTTTCCCCAAACTCACTGCCTCACACTTCTCCCTATCTCAGATTCTGTTGCATCAACAAATAATTTCTTTTTTTTTAAGGCTTAGAGATAGCTATCCCAAACATTAGTAACATTATTATAAGGTTTGTGGCCACCTGCGTGCGAAATTAAAAAATGCCGCCCCACCCCTTTTTTTTTTCTAGAAAAACAAAGTATTACGTCTGAACTTGTACCAAAAGCGCCCAATGATTTAGATTCGTGTTTGTAGATCATTTGTGTGTGTGTCAAATAAACTTTTTGTGTGTGTGTCAAATAAACTTTTTGTGGGTCTTTTAAAAGCGTGACGTTGCCGATACTAATTCGTTCTATAAATATTTGCTAAGGCTGCTTTTCAAAATAAACACACCACCAGGAAAAAATGAAGTAACTCAACGCTGAGTATTTTTCTTGATTTGATATAAAATAAATAATCCAAAGTATTAGTCACTTATACAATGACTTGAAATCAAACACATTAAGGCAGTTATTCTTCAACATTTCCGGATGGCGACTACCTACATAACAAAATTTTGTTCGAGCCCCCTTAAAAGCTGGGGACATACAGGAGCGATGTAGGCTCCCACAGTAAGGTCGGTGAGTTTTTCTAGGAATTTAATGAAAAGGAAGAGAAACTTAGTCATAATTATAACAAAATATTTAAATTTTATTTTTCATTTTAAGTAATTTAACACTATGTTTAGAATCCAAATTTACATAATGAAATTTCACTAAAACTAGTCCTTTTGTTTTTGAGGTTTTTTTGGAAATAGCCTTGCCTATATAATTTTTAAGTGTTGTAAAAAGCTCTTTCTGGAGATAGAATTGAACATTCGGCGGCTTTCCGCTCAAGTCGGCAAGAGGTTTGATTTCAGCTTCAGAAATTCTTTCTCCTAGCGGTTACAACATCTTTTTCTCATAATAAGAAAAAAGAATATAAAAAAGGCAAATATTAATTAGAATTCATCCTAGTAAAAAAAAGTCCAATAATAAAGAGACAGCCCTGGTCAATAGTATTATTCGAGCGACATTCTAGGTATAAATAGCACACGGACATCTGTAATGGGCGTGACTTTTTTCACAAAAAATTGTCACTATAATGAAGTGCAATGGTTGGAAGAAAGACCAATCTCAGACAAGAAAAAGTCCAGAAGACTCACACCAGCGGAGACGTTTTTGAAATGTTTTCTTCAAAAGGTTCTAACCCTATTGTTGCATTGCCTCTCGCGAAAACGGTCGACATTCGACTAAGTCTTAGATGAAGATGAAACGACGTCTCTTACTTAATGATATTTTAATCTGTAAACATTGATAATTAGTTTTAATAACTACAATGAAAATAAAACATTTTTTCGCCCCCCCCCCCTCCCACCTTTTGTCTTTTGATCGGTTGTTGGCCTGTTGTTCAAATAATGACCCAAAAATACTCTACACTTAACTAACAGCCATTTAACATAAAAGTGAAAATGTTTTGAATATTCAGTTTTTAATTTCTACATCTACTTACAGGAGAGGGGGGTGGGTATTCGACTAAACAACAATACTTTTATGTAGTAAGTAAGAAGAAAAAGTTTTGACTGATCTGCTTCTGTAAGCTTCAAATATTACAGACAACCCGCACAACTTCAAGGTCAGAAATGATTAGGCGACAACGGAAAAACCCGTAAGAATCCCTGGCCCGCCGCTCCATTTTTTCTAATTAAAAGTTTCCAAAATAGCTTTTTATGTACAAATATCTTTTTTTTTAAGGGTTGTAAAAGAATAATGGAATAATTAGAATTTGTATAAAATATTGAAATATTTGAGTATTTTTTTATATTAAACTAAAAATTAAAAAATATAGGTAACCTTGGAATATTGGAATAATGATTCGGCCGCCTGCGTGCAATGCACACATTGCACAATAGGCAGCGGCGGCCCTGTATCTATCTATCTATCTATCTATATATCTATCTACCTACCTACCTAACTGCCTACCTACCTACCTATCTACCAGTGGCGTAGCATCCATGGTGTGAAGGGCCCACGACCATTAGGGGCCCACAGCCTGTGGAGTAGCAACTTGGGCCCATGACTCTTGACTAGTTTGGGCCCTCGTGAGAATTTACGGGTGACACTAAGTCCTGATGTTCAGAAATTAACATTTCGACACAGCTGCTAATTATTCCATTTTGTTTAAGCTCAATTGCTTGTTTTTTTTTTTTTTTTTTTTTTTTTGTTATTTCAAATGTGAGGTTTTTGTAAAAATATAATATTGTTAATTTTCTGTAACAACTATGAACCAATAACTAAGCATTGGTCAGAGAAAGACACTATTCCATGATTAATTTTGACATCTTTCTATCTTCTACATCTTTGATATAAGCCTGCTCCCCAATTTGGTTTCGCCATTCATTGTAACAGAACAAACATTTCAATTTGAACGGTACATATGTAACTTACTCTGCTGTTTGGTTTTCTTGCAAAATATTTCATGTTTTTTTTTTAATTTTTTTTTTAGATTTCATCTCCTTTTTTTATTTTGTTCTAATGATGACATTAACATTTTTTTTTACACAATACAAAGGCAACAAAACAATGTGCTAAAGATTTCCGAGGACGCTGTCGACGTCAATGAGTGTTTTACCCTATTTCAAAGCATCGACTTCATTCTCTCGGATATAAACTTTGAAACAGTTTGTTACTAGTTTTATCTGAGAGTACTCAATTCATATTAAAAGTTGATCAAATTAGGATTATTTAAAAAAAAAAACCTGTTTTGCGATCTCCGTTAACGGAATGCCCCAAAAGTAACATTTAGAGAGATATTTCAAGGTTTTCGTATTTGTGAGAACCAGACGTCTGCAGAATTTGCTGAACTAAGGCTCCAAGAATAATCCCCATTTATCCTTAAATAAACTGCGAGGCTAAAGCTATGATTAATCCTCCAATATAAGTGAATAGTAACAGTAGGGCATACAATGGTTTTCGAGTATTGCTTCATCAAAAGAAGCCGATTGCGCATTACGTTCACTATGCTAACCACGACTTAAACTTGGCCTTAAATGATTCCGTTCAAAACGTTGCAGATTTGTATGACTTGGTATGTGATTTAGCTCAAAGCATCTCAAGATGGGCGCGTCTTGAGTCCTATAGGAAGAGCATAGTTTATAGTACACTCAAATACTTTTGCCCACAAGGTGCTCATTAAGGAATGATTCGGATATGTTGATGTACTAAAGCTGTGAACACAAATTACTTTGTGTTTCTCAAAGGGAAAAGAACGCCTTGAAGCCTGCAGCACTTAGAGGAAAATTAGAATTGCTTATTGTCGAGAACTAAATTGTAAGCGCAGTCCGCATTATGTTTGACATGTTGATAAAAGGAGGAGCCAGATCTACATAAAGCAGAAAATAATGGAATGTTTTTTAGTTAACACACCCATACATTCAGATTGCTCAATTGTTCTGTAACATTATACATTCGTCTTATTTGGGGGAGAGGGGCCCACCAAGATATTCTTGAACACGGGTCCACTGATACCTTGCTACGCCACAGCTATCTACCTACCTACCTACCAACCTACCTATAGTTAGTTTTTATAGCCTACATTAGCATCTTTTAAACTGGGATGAGTGCCCATTTGGGGCTCACCCACGCTGAAAGGGAGAGTGTGCACAAATTTGTACTAGCTTATTTTTTAAGACAAAATTAGGTGCATCTGTATTGTAGTTATAAATGCTTATTTAAATATTCATTGCGTTAAACAACTAATGTATTACCAATGCTTTAACAATGAAATAAATGTTCACAGTCAGTAGGAGTTACAGGCAATAGTGGATGGAATCTGCTACAAGATTGAGTGAAAACGTGATCTCAATTAAGACATTTCCATGCGTCTTCGCCAATGTAATTCTAAATTCTACTCGTCTTTTTTTTTTACGAATTTTAAAAATTTAACCGTTTTTCTGGCAGGTGATCTCACGATGATCTCATTCTAGAATATTACCAGCGTAGATGCTCTGCTGCCTCGAATGTCTTACGTTATCATCTGGAGCATCCTTTCTTAATTGAGCCTGATTTGACCTTGTGCTCTTCTTCATTTGGAGGAATAGTGCGTTGTGGACACATGGAGAATGAAGCTCTGAAGTTGAGAAGACAAGAAGAACGATTAGAAAGCTCTTTTTTATCTTTCTTTCGTTCTTTCCTTCTCTAGCCTCTCTCTCTCAATCTTTCTTTTTGGTTATCTCTTTCTCTCTCCTTCTCTTTTTTCTATCTTTCTTTCATTCTCTCTTCCTCTCGCCCTCTGTCTTTCTCTGGAGTGGTAAAGCTCTTGGCTTCCGAATCGATTGGTCACCGGTTCGAATCTCGGTAAATACTGGGATTTTTAGTTTTGAGATTTGATGACTCCCCTGAGTCCACCCAACTACTGACTTTAGTTGGGGAAAGTAAATGCGGATGCTCGTTGTGTTGGCCATATGACACCCTCATTAATCGTCGGTTATAGAAACAGATGACTTCTACAACATCTGCCATATAGATCGCAAGGTCTAAAAGTGGTAATTTACTTTACTTTTCACTCTCTTTCTCTCTCTCTCTCTCTCTCTCAATGTAACAATCGTATTTTCTCAAAGAGTCTTCAATGAATATCGCTCGCTACACATTTCCCGCTTACGACGCCGTCCAGTGACTATAACTCTTTATTGATCTGACCACTGGTCAATATAAAAGTAATTCAGGTCCAACGTTGACTGAGTGAAGCCCATCGATTCATATAAAGTCATTGTGTATATATGTGTGAGTGTGTGTGTTCTTACTGTGATAAACTAGTATGTGCGCTGTCTGTAGAAGTCGTCGCCAATATTGACTCGTGGGGGGAAAAGACGACAACGACAGAAAGGCCAAACAAATGAACAGTATATAAAATAAATAGCGTATAACGAAAATCAAAGTAGACTAATTCTCATAGACTCGCGTATATAGACGTCCAGACACACGGATGGACAATATGAGTGACATGGATAACAATAGACACAGAGAGACCGATATATATATATATATGTATATATATACAGATGCGGGCCTTAGTTTTGGTATAACTGATTTACTGGTTTGAATTGAGATCTATGTTAAACGTGGAGAATGTTCCCTTCACATTT
Source organism: Biomphalaria sudanica (assembly GCA_036873155.1). Lineage (NCBI taxonomy): Eukaryota > Metazoa > Mollusca > Gastropoda > Planorbidae > Biomphalaria > Biomphalaria sudanica. The sequence goes on along the minus strand of JAZGLO010000718.1, from coordinate 1,014,995 downwards.
TTCTTGCTTACTTTACCACGAAGTGAAAATGGGTTTACCCGATTTGTTTAAAGTTTTGTTTTGATACAATTAGGTACCTTTTGTCTATTTTTAGGGCCCCGCGGTAGTGTTAAGGACATTAAACATACACTATAGTCTCCGCCAAGATCTAAGGAACATTTATGACACGTTTTATCAAGATTGGTCAAACAGTTTTGATTACTATGCGGAACACACATACATACACATGCATACAGCATACATACATACATACGCCTTACTCTCTGTGATATATATATATATATATATATATATATATATATATATATATTAGGGGTGCACCGGATAGTACTTTTTGATATCCGGCCGGAGCCGGATATGACCGGATAGTAAAATTTGATATTCGGCCGGAGCCGGAGCCGGAGCCGAATACCTAAGTGTTTTGTAAATAGCTTGTATTGCTGAGCATTTTACGAAACTGTTAAATAACATACCTATATTTGTTGGTATTATTTTTTTCCTTTTATATACCTTATTGTTTTAAACTCTTTTGCTGATTGATTTATTAAAGATTAACAGTATTTATAAACATAAATTAATCTGTGTAGCATGAGCGTGTCTGTGTGTATGTATGAGGCCACAAACTATAAAGGCTGTGTGTTGGAGGGTCAATGTAAAATATGTTAGTATATATTTAACTAGTTACTAATGTAAATCTTTCATCTGGCTTGTATGGTGGTTGGATGTATGTGTTCAATAATTTCTGACCAAGAACTGGTCATCAGACTTGTAATTTTAAGTCCAAAGACTGCTTCTGGTTCTGGCTTCAAGGGCTTAATACTGATAGCTGTTAGTTAATAGTTGGAATCTGAAGCGTAGTAGGTCATATATTTATTAATCCATTTGCGGCAAACGATATTTTATTAACAGCAGGAACATCTATTATACCAACTCATAGCCTGAGCTTTAAATGTTGCGAAGCATAGATTTAATTGTAGTCTGTAGGCCTATTATTGTTATCAATGTTTAGATCTACTTTTATATAGATCTAAGAGAATTAGGAAAACCAACTATAAAAGAAACAAAATCACCCACACCCTCCCTACCAAAAAAAAAACAACATAAATAGACTTTGTGTTCGACTGATTGTAACAACCTGGTCAGATAGACTTAGTGAGCCTACACATGTAGTCCTAGTGTAGTGTGTATAGTTGATGGTGTTGACCTTCACGCGTTTTTTTTTCCTTGGGCATACGCAATAGTGTTTAGTGTGCAGGCAAAAAAAGATAACACATTGGCATGATCAGTCAAGCATATAGATAAATTATCTCTGTACCTTAGTTACAGAGGTCAAGTGTTTCTTAACATTCCAGCATATTTTTTCTTTGTTTGCTAGATCTAATTGTGGTGCTTTAGATCAATTTATTTTCTGCGATGTTAAATTTAATTGTAAGGTTTTCCTTTATATATTAAGTCAATAGAATTAAACAATGAAATTAGTTTTCTTTCTAAAGGTTTTAATACAAGGGGAAACATACATACACGCACACAAGTACATATTAGTTTTATTTTATTGTGCAACGAACGTGTGTTCAGCGCCCTAGATGACATTTCTTTCCAAGTAAACAAACTTAGTGTCACCATCTAGTGACCTCTAGACAGTCTCAATATGTCTTAACAATTTGCGTTAATCCATTCTGGCTTAAGAATGGTCAATGTCTATATTCTCTATCAATACATTGTCATGGATTAAACAAATAAGAAGTTTGGTCAGTGTCTGTTTGGCTTGTAGTCCTGACTCATACGTGAAACTTAACTCAAAGTAAACAAACTTATTACCCGTCCAATGGTATAAAAGGTGTGGTTTGTGGTCCAGACCCTTGATTGACAACCTATCTCATAATAAACTAACTCATACCAAATTAACCTTATAGAGATTTGGCTTGTAGTCCCGCCTCTAATAAAAATTCTAATCCAAGTAAACAAACTCAGTTCCCTCATAAGATGTGACCTCTAGACAGTGTCGACACGTTGACATCTGGCTTAATGTGGTCAGCTGCCTATTTGTGAACTCAATGTTATGGACTAAACAAACAAAAGGAGGTGGGGGTAGCTCATCTCTACCTCTGGAGATACACCCGCACATCTTGACAGATTATCAGCGTGACGAAGTTAAGGAATATGACATGTTTACTAGACCACTCAAAGGTCAAGACAAGCCAGTGTGCCAGACATCGCTGCTACGTATGTAATACGAATTTATAATGTTAAGTCTAGTCCCCCCACCAATAACAAACCTAGTTCCCTCGTGTGACCTCTAGAGAGTGCTTACGTCCATCGTATCTGACTTGGGGTCACCTGTCAATCAATGAACTCAATGTGATGGGCTAAACAAATAAACGGGGGAGGGAGTTGTTCATCTAGAAATATACCTGGTTACCTTAGAGGTGTGGCTCTTGTAGTCCAGCCCCCCCCCCAATAAAGATTAACTACTAAGTAAACAAACTCAGTTCCCTCGAAAGGTGTGACCACTAGAGAGTGTCTATACGCTGACATTAAACCTACGTCCATCGTATTTAACTTGTGGTTACCTGCCTCAATGTGATGGACTAAACAAATAAAAGGTGGTGGGAGTTGTTCATCTCTACCTCTGGAGATATACCCGCACAGCTAGACAGACGTCTGGTCAGCATGACGTAGTCAAGGAATGTAACATTTTAACATGTTAACTAACTTACTCAAAGGTCAAGACAAATTGAAAAAAGTGCCAGCCATTGCATCTCTGTATGTAAAGCGCATTTATGATGTAAAGTTTCATCTCTATTTATATTAAGTTATTAACATGCCTTGTCTTTATGTTAAACGATGTTTGGTGCATATTTATAATGGCTCTATTTTTAAGCACATTTTTTTGTTTTCATATAAACATTAATACATTCAATAACAGACAGTAATGGAACGAGGTCCACTTTATGCATATTAAATAGGTGTATTTTTACTATCCGGTTTACTATCCGGTAGTGATATCCGACCGGAGCCGGATAGCACCGGATAGTAAAAAATGCCGGATATTCGCCAGAAGCCGGAGCCGGAGGGACTATCCGGTGCACCCCTAATATATATATATATATATATATATATATATATATATATATTAGCCATATGTTACCCGCTGCCCGCGGGTCATAATTTGCGTTTCAATTTTGATATGGTCACTGAGAGTGCTTTGTTATCAATTAAACGAAATAATAATTTTATAAGTGAAGCAAATGCGGAGGGCGTAAATGTAAAAATACTATGAATGGAGCTATCGAAATAGCTAATCGTCTTAAATTCATTTTTCAAATAAAAACATTTGCTTGTAGGCCTACATATATTTGATTAAAATTTTAAATGAATAGACTTAATTTTGTATGTTCATGTGTTATGGTAGATCTTGAGTTAGACATAGATCTAGATCTAGACTAATTTTGGATAGAGTTCATTCTGCTTCGCTCAGCGCATGCGTGACCTTTTTTAATTAGATTACCCGATTCATGAATGAAACTATTACAATATATGTCAACACAGCTTCGCAGCTTTAGCGAACGAGTGTATGAAAAATGCTTTAGAAAAACAAATTAGAATATTAATTTGATTAAAATATGAAATGAATTTACTATAATTAGTATGTTCATGTGTTAAAATATAAAACTATCTTTGCGAAGACAAGTTCTATCATCTTAGAGTTGAATTAGAGTTTTAGATCTAGGAATAGAGAGATGTGTAACCTTTCGGGTAATGTTTAATGAAAGAATGTACGTCGGGAATTATAAATCCGCAGATATAAGGAACGAATTTATGTAAAAATGCTTTTGAAACACAAATTTAAAGCTTAATTTTATAAAATAATGAAATCAATAGATTATATTGCAATTTTCATGTGTCAAAATAAAAAACTCTTTGTGCAAAGTGTAGTTCTTATCTAGATCTAAATCCTTTCGATCTTTTCTCATGTCAACATGGTAAACATGGCCTAGATTTATAAGATACTATACTTTCATAGAGTATCGGTCAACTTTTTTTTTTGAGGGTCTTAAGTTTGTTTTAGGGCTACAATACATGCACTTCGGTCCCAGTTAGTACCCAAGGAGCATTTATGCCAAGTTTTATCAAGATTGGTCAAACGGTTTTGATTTCTATTAAGCAGATACATACATACATAAATACATACATACATAAATACATAAATACATACATACATACATACATACATACATACATACATACATACATACATACATACATACATACGCCTTACATTCTACTTTATAGTATATATATATGAAAAGAGCAGAACTTAAACCTAAACGCTGCCTTTGTGGACCTCACCAAGGCTTTTGACACGGTCAGTCCCGATGGTTTGTGGAGTATTTTGGCCAGGCTGTGATGCCCATCTACGTTCCTATCAATTCTCAAGCAGTTTCACGTGGGACAAAGAGGCCAGTTCAGACACAATGGTGCCCTTTCTATAATTCATCTAATTCTCTTTGTAAAATTTCTGTATCTTGTGTTGTTTTTATTGTTCTATATATTATCTTCGGACTTGAAGACTAGCCTTATTATATATATATATATATATATATATATATACAGAGAGAGAGAGAGAGAGAGCGAGAGAGAGATAGATAGACAGATAGACAGATAGATAGATAGATAGATAGATAGATAGATAGATAGATAGATAGATAGATAGATAGATAGATAGATAGATAGATAGATAGATCTGAGAAAGCCTAGAGCTGCTCACGTGATCCATTCATTTTGTAGCGGCATTTCATCCTTCCCCGCCTCCCCCCCCTTACTTCCGGCCCCAACGGGTCAATCGATCCCCGCTAGTAATTTTACTCGTGCTATAGACAAATCACACAATAACATGGAAATGGCTTATCTCTTTTCCGATGTGTACAAAGGTGACAGGCCGTGTCAACTGGCCGTCACTGACTTCACCCTCACAAACACACAGGTGGGGAAAAGAGACTCCTCCCCCCTTTTTTTTTTCTCCTCATTGCGCCCGTTTTACAATACCACATGTCGACGGTGTCAAATCGATACACTTTACTGGGTATTGAGTCCTGCTTGTAGTTCACAAAAGCTCCGGCTGTTTGAATGAAATCATTCCGATGAAATTGATGCGAGTCTTGGAGATTGATTTATTTGTTGCTGCAGACGGGAGTAATGACGTCGTTGGAGGATGTAGCTCTGGGATTAACTTAAGAAACAGAAAGGGCTGGGGGGTGTGGCTGACGGAATGAGGAACTTAAAAACTATCTCTGTCCGTAGTTCCCAACCCTTGAGTAGCAGTGACTTCTAAATGTGGTCTCCGTGAGCTTTACTGTAAGAGTGACTGGTTTATATATAGATCTATATATAGTTAAAGTAAAATACCCTTTTCAGACCTTGCCATCTGTAGGGCAGATAAAGGTCATCTGTCATGTGGCCATGACAAAAATCCACTGCCTTTACTTACCCCAAATGGATGTCAGGCACCCGTAACATTTGGGCGGACCAAGTGACGTCGTATAAATCCCAGGTTCAAAATGCCAGCCTGAGACTTCAACGAGATTCGAACCCGATTATCAACTGGACGCCAATATACATGCCAGTTGATAATCTACGCGCTGTTTAGTTGGGGTTGGTGGGCAATAATTTTAAAATGGGCTCTTGACTAACTTATTGTGAGTTTAACTATTAGCTCTGACTGGAACAATTCTGAGGAAATAAAAAAAAAAAGCATTAGATTGCCAATGTGACTTCCTGAGCCTGGGGACTAACTTAACACTTACATAAAATAACGCCTGTGAGATACCCCATTGAATCAGTGAGTTACCGAGGGAAGAAATGGTAGGACAGCCGCCTTGGACACCGAAGCTATGTGTCGCCAAAATGAGCATCAAAACACTTTGGCTCTGTAAGAACTATGTTTGACTATGGCTCTGTAAGACCTATGTTTGACTATGGCTCTGTAAGGCCTACGTTTGACTAAGGTTCTGTACGACCTACATTTGACTAGAGCTCAGTAAGACATACGTTTGACCATCCTTCTGTACGACTTAGACTAAGCTCTGTAAGACCTGCGTTTGACTATGCTCTGTAAGACCTACGTTTGACTATGGCTTAGTAAAACATACATTTAAGCTAAAGCTATATGTAGTCAATGTAAAATAAACCGAGACCATATAGAACTCTCTGTTTCCCATGTCTCGCCAGCGCTTTGTCGATCGCCAAACCAATACCTAACCTGGGCCCTGTGTTGTCCGCCTTGCGGCTAGAAAGGTAGTAAAACCAAAGGCTACTGCGTTTCGTAGGTCCAGTATGTCCAGTAGTAAGTTATTTCTGTCCTGTACAAACAACTGGGGTCTCCTGGTCTTCCGCATCTACTCCCCTTAAACTATGCACCTGTTGAGTCCAAGCGTGGTCCACCACGTACTTGTATACACTATTGTAAGGGGGAGAAAGAGAGAGAGGGAAAGGAGAGAGACGGGCGGTGAGGTGTGAAGCCACTAGCTTTAGACGTATGTTGTATTTTGAACATTGCGTTCGTTTCTTGGTTCCGCCTTAATTGCCGGCAGCATTATGCATTGCGAAGTGATGGTCCAGTTAAGAGATCTACCCCCCCCCCCCAAGCCTTTTGCCAAGCCGTTGACCTTCCTCCTTCCCTCCTCTTTCTCCAAACGGCCTTCACCCCCACTCCCTCCCTCCCGTTTTCTCATATCTTTGGTTCAAGCCTCTTATGTATAGATATAAAAAAAAAAAGGGAACCACATGACGTCACCTTACCAGCCGACCAATCGATGCACCTATCTGATTGTCACGTGCTGGCCTACCGATACCAAACGTCCGGCTACGCAGCAGCGACGATTTGAGGAAGATCGCTTCACTAAGAGTTATTGCCTCCTGTTTCGTCTGAAAACGCCCCGGCGTCTGCGTGCTAGACTGAAGTAACTTTTGGGGAATGTGGCTTCAGGGGAAGACAAACGGGAAAACGCACATGTACATAGATATATTACTGTAGAAATATGTATCTATATCTCTATATTTATAGAAGAGCTGATGTGATTGTTGCCAGCTTAAAAAGAAACGTTTTGTTCCGCGTTTTGTTTCGAAAGCAAGCATTTGTCTTGTCAAAGAAATACATCTTTTTAAAGAAACAAAAACATATGGTGTAATACCTAACTTCCAGTTTATACTGCTTATAAGCTCTTCCTTGGGGATACCTCTGTAGAGTGTCCATTCAGGTTCTAGCTTGCGCCCTTAAATTACCCTTGACCTAAGGGAAGGATTTTGCATATAGGTCAGGAAAGAGATTGGTTATTCACCGACACTACTGTCTGGAGGTCTATCATCAAATAGATGATCATTTAATTTCATACGTTGTTGTGAGACACGCCTACTTGAGCCTCGCCTGAGTTCCCCCATCCCGGCGAGGACGGAGGCCGAGCACAGAATAGAATGCTCCGTATTCCTATACTGTAACGCCACAACCGTGAAAGAGCGATCCCCGCAGCGTGGTGGATTGGAAAGTTTAGCAGTGCTTTTTTTTTCTTTTCATCCTCTCTATGTATAGTACTTGTTCGCTAGAAGATATTGTGGACGCCCACTCGAGAACATGTTGTGGAAGCCCACTCGAGAACGTGTTGTGGAAGCCCACTCAAGAACGTGTTGTGGAAGCCCTCTCAAGAACGTGTTGTGGAAGCCCACTCAAGAACGTGTTGTGGAAGCCCACTCAAGTACGTGTTGTGGAAGCCCACTCAAGAACGTGTTGTGGAAGCCCACTCAAGAACGTGTTGTGGAAGCCCACTCGAGAAAATGTTTCCTTTCCAGTTAGCATATCTGTCTCCCCTAATTAAACGTTACCACGAGGTCGCCACGATGAGGCCGGGAAAGTAACCCTCGACTAAGACTTACCAGACGTCTGGCGAAAGAAGGCCACATTCTCAGTCCGACAGGTATTGGCCTAGAATGTGAATATGTCCGGCTATTGTTGTTTACTAAGGTAGATATCCATGAATCAATCTTTTAAAGGCATATTTTCTGGTTTAAACATACAACATCTGCAAGTATTGCCTCGCGAATAGACGTCCGGAACGTCCAAAAAAAGCAACAACAACAACACGAACTTCAAAACCCTTTTTCTCCACCAGGATTTGAATTGGATTTTAAACTTTCTGTTCGGAAGCCAAAGCGTTGTGTACCAAACTATTTACCATTAAAAATGTTTTCTTTTTTTTTTTTTTAAATCCATTTTATTTTACTTATTTTATTATCTAACACGTAAAGGGTTAAAAGGGTTAAATGACTAGTTATGTATTTGCTGGGCAGTAGTTCTATAGTCATGCGATCTATATTCGTATGACGTGTAACAAGCAAGTCCTTCTGTAGTACGGATATTTTATTGGTATGGACAGCAGAAAGTGTTGTGTTTGTTTTTTGTAAAATTGATCATCATTTCATAGTAATAATAGTAATGTAATAATAGTAATAATAGTAATAATAGTAATAATCTCTGGTATGTAAAATGGGTTTACATTTCAAATTTGTACTATTTCTATTTTCATTTATGTTTATCTGTTTCTCTCTTGACACTGCACTGGATTTTTTCATAAAATGGAGGCTAATGTATAAATGGCAAGCTTTTTGGTGTATCCGGTGTACAGAATATGAAACTATTGATAAACTATACATGTTTAAAAAGCTTGTAATACTTTGTATGCACCGTAGAATCAAATTACTCAGTCTGTTCATAAATAACATATCCCTGTACTGTATTTATATCAGTGTTTCTCAACCTTTTTTTCTGAACGGAACACTTCGCACATTCTAAGTATTTAACGGAACACTGCTAATTTTTTAGGGAGATTAATGCACGTGGTGTCCTACTAGTTAATTGTTCCAGTAGTTTGAAGAAGTTTTCAGCGGAACACAATTTGAAATTCATTCATTGTCAGGCTGTTTTTTTACCAGCCCCGAAGGGGGAATAGTCGCTTAATTTTATTCACTAACATGTTTGTCGACGGCATGTGTTGTTTGTTTTTCTTGGCTAGAGATTCGTTTTCTGATTCTAGTCTCACTTTATTCATACAGAGTATGGTTTGTTCTGTTCCTGGCGCATATAGCGAGCGAGCCGGATTCGGAGACCGTGCGCCACCTATACGGCACGACCCAATAACTGCAGTGATTGTTATCATAGTGAAACCTTTAGCCAGGATTTGGGGCGAAGAGCCCCCAGTTCAACGGACTAGGTCTCGTAAGACTATGGATGTTTCCTACTAAGGTACGTTCCCGAGGCTTAGATAGGGATCACGTGTTGCCAGTGCGTCTTGGTCCCAGCTTGGTAGTGTGATCCAAATGAATGCTATGCAATAATTCTGGCACCGTAGAAAGAAAGGTAAAAATGCAACGCTCAACCTTTGACCGCAGCTGTGTCTCAAGGATTGGCCTCTTTTGTCACACAAAAATTTTTTTTTAAAGGGAAATGATATTCTTCGAGACGTAAAATTGGCACAGAATTCTGGCAACAACCAGGACAAACTAAATTTCTGAGTGAAAGTACAGCAAGCCATTTACGAGACTGACTATTCTCTTTCTTTCTATCTCTCTCTGCCTCTCTCTCTCTCTCTCTCTCTCTGCCTCTCTCTCTCTCTAGCTGTTTAACTTTAACTCTTTCTCTTAATCTTTCTGATTGCCTGTTTCACTTCTTTCCAGACTTTTAGTATGTTTTACAGCCTCTGCCATCTCCCTACGACGTTTTTTCTCTTTCTCTCTCTCTCATCTTTCTCTCTCCTTCTCTGTCTCTTTTTATTTACCGATATGTCTTTTCTTCACCTCCCAAACACCTACTCTTTTCTAAACATTAAAAATATTTTCATCTCTATTTCAAGATCACACACACACACACACGTTTATCTCTTTCGTTCCCATTTTTGTGTGCTCTCTCTTTCTATCAAATCTTATTTTTTATCTTGAGCTTTTCTTGATGTTTTTTTTTTCTTCCTAACACTCTGTCCTCTCCCTCCCCCCCTCCCTCACAACCTTCCCTCCCAGATCTCATCACCATTTAAAACTTTGACATTTTTCTGCGCGTGTTTTGTCTCGCCTCTCTCTCTATTCTCTCTCCCTCCCCGCCCCTCTCGTTCCACGCCCCTGTTGAGAGTTGGAGTTCTGAATGTCAACAAGTGGCTACACAATCGCCTTGTCATTGGCGGAGTATCGATCAGGTATCAATTGTGCTTTTAGGCTCCACTACTTGCTGGAAACACGGACACTGGTCTTAAAAATCTCCCCTACTCTCTTTTCCTCTCTCTCTCTCTCTCTCTCTCTCTCTCTCTCGCCATACTTTCAGCCCCCCCCCCCCAACGGGAAATGACCTTTTTTTTTCTACTTGTTCCCCGTTTTCTGGTCCAGACCCTATGGTTGGCTTGTTGGGGTGGATGGTTGGCTTTTTTTGGTGGATGGTTGGCTTGTTGGGGTGGATGGTTGGCTTGTTGGGGTGGATGGTTGGCTTGTTGGGGTGGATGGTTGGCTTGTTGGGGTGGATGGTTGGCTTGTTGGGGTGGATGGTTGGCTTGTTGGGGTGGATGGTTGGCTTGTTGGGGTGGATGGTTGGCTTGTTGGGGTGGATGGTTGGCTTGTTGGGGTGGATGGTTGGCTTGTTGGGGTGGATGGTTGGCGAGTCAGGGTGGATGGTTGGCTTGTCGGGGTGGATGGTTGGCTTGTCGGGGTGGATGGTTGGCTTGTTGGGGTGGATGGTTGGCTTGTTTGGGGTGGATGGTTGGCTTGTTTGGGGTGGATGGTTGGCTTGTTGGGGTGGATGGTTGGCTTGTTGGGGTGGATGGTTGGCTTGTTGGGGTGGATGGTTGGCTTGTTGGGGTGGATGGTTGGCTTGTTGGGGTAGATGGTTGGCTTGTTGGGGTGGATGGTTGGCGAGTCAGGTTGGATGGTTGGCTTGTCGGGGTGGATGGTTGGCTTGTCAGGGTGGATGGTTGGCTTGTCGGGGTGGATGATTGGCTTGTTGGGGTGGATGGTTGGCTTGTTTGGGGTGGATGGTTGGCTTGTTTGGGGTGGATGTTTGGCTTGTTGGGATGGTTGGGGGGGATAGACTTTTGGACGAGTCAAATGAATGCATGGGGACAAAAAAAAAACATGAAATTTTGTTGATTTAGAGAGTGAGCAAAACTCACGGGGACCTAAGTGTGAGCAAAACTCACGGGGACCTAAGTGTGAGCAAAACTCACGGGGACCTAAGTGTGAGCAAAACTCACGGGGACCTAAGTGTGAGTCAACATATAAACAGAGGGTGAGGAACAGAGAGATAAAAAAAAGATGAAAAGAAATAGAAGGAAAGAAAAAGAGATTGAGAGAGGAGAAACAAAGAGAGAGGGGAAGATATAAATAGACAGAGATAGAGGAAGGGTGAAAGAAGAGGGAGAGAGGGAGGGAGAATATAAAGGAAGACAGAGAGAAATGAAAAAGAGGGGAAGGTATATAGAGAGGAAGACAGAGAACAGAGAGAGAGTAAGACATAGAGGATAAAAGAAAGAGAGGAAGAAAGATGGGGAGAGTGGGAGAGGAAAAGATAGAAGGAGAAGAGAGAGGATAGATTGAAAAAAGCGAGAGAAGAAGAAAGAAGGAAATGTATAAATGACGAGAGAATTGGAGATAGGAAGAGAGATGAAAAGAACGTAAGAGAGAGAGAAAAAGAAAAAGACAGGAGGCTTTCATAGAGGCTTTGTTACTTGGAGGTGTCCGCATAAAACTGGGCTTTAGAAGGCCAACGAGAAAGCACGTGAAACAAGGTTGTAGTACAAGGTCAAGGATAATCTTCACCGGGTTAAAAGATAAAGAGGACCTTGTTGAGTGAGACCAGGGAACGGAAGGGGGGGGGGTACAGAGAGGAGAGAGATCAGGGGAGGAATGACAAGGGCGCCGTGAAGACGTGACAGGGGATGAAAAGATGACCAGGGTGAGCTAGAGAATTTTCCCTGTGGGGGAGTACCGTCTCAGGAAATACCGATGTCTGTAGTTAGAGTGTGAACCAATTCATGCAGCCATAGAGCAAAATTGAATTCGTATTTGACACCAATGTAAAGATGAAGGTAGGACATTACAATTCGAGGTCAACGTCCTCGGGAGTATGACGTTCTTGTTGGCTTCAAACAATTTTTTGGTTAAAATCTAAGTTCCTCCATCGTGGTTCGATGATGACCACAGTTGTAATCCGGGATGGCCGAAGGCTTTGCACTGGGGTTTTGTGTCTCCTCGTGTGGCTTGTGAGACCTGAGCCCGAAATGTCACATGTGCTGAAAATTTAGATTTAAGCGAGGAAGACTCGCCTACTCGTTGACCTCACTCTCTCGCCCTAAAGCCCATCCTTTTCCAGAAGCAAGATCTGGTCAATTTTAAATACTTAGTGATAGAAATGTCAACCTGAAAATGTTTGTTTTCTAAAATTAAAAATTAAAACCGAAGACCATTGACTATTATTATATCGGCAAGTTTAATGTCTAATTGTTCATTATTTAATAGGTTTATTTAATTTATTAAAAAAAACAAAAAAAACACTTTTATTTGATACAGCATTAATAAAACAAGGCGGCCAAAATTATAGATCGTTTATCGTGACACGATGATGACCTCTTTTGTTGACCACTGGGCTGAGGACTTTGAGGGTGTCGCTGAATCGTTTTCTTTGCTCGCCTTCCTTCCGTTAGCTGCCAGTATCCAAAATAAAATCTTTTTAGTTGATTTAAATTTTTTTTTAAATTTTGTTTACAATACCTCTCTTCAAGTCAGAACATCATGGAAGCTGTGTGGGTGGAACCTGGACGCGGAGCTTAAAAACGGTTCTGACGATTTTCCTAGAAATTTAACAGTAAAAAAAATGTTCCATCGTTTTAAATCTAACATTCCTATCTTTTTATCTTATCAAATACAGACGCTATTTCAAGATGATTACGTCCTACGCGCGTTCCTAGGTCAATCTAGGCATGCATGTTATACAATGACTTAAATTAGTTATTAAGAGAAAAACAATCGCTCTATAAGGTGTATAAAGAATGTATTTATTGTCTTTATAAAAAAATAATTAGTTAGAATAAAAAGCAGGTGCAGTTTATGTGCGCGGTTTAAGCTCAATAGAATAATGTCATAATACATAATTAAAGTTTTATGTTTAATATGACAAAAGTATAGGTGGGGATTAAAAGAAAAAAGGAAACACCTTCACCCTCAACATATTTTTTTTTTATGCTTCTCGCTAATAGTTTCACTGAATTGCTATTTTTAATAACAACTTGGCAATAGTCCAAGTTATCCTCTGATAATCTACAAACCCGGAACCATGAACTGTGAACCAGGGCGCCACGTGGCGAGCTCAACGATTACGATCGAACTTACGATTTAAAAACACAAAACCAACTGAACAAGGCGAGAATGTTTTCTCTTGTTCTGTACAGAAGCCACGGCCCTGGTCACACATCGTTTCAACGTTGTAATTGGCCTCCCGGCGACATCTGGCGGGGAATCGTGTCGCTCAATAGCCGATGAGGCTTAGATGTTTACGCTCTCCTGAACAAAAGATTACTTTCTTATAGCTGTGCTTTACTGTCGTCGTTTGTTGTCGTTTCCGGTGTATATATTTTGTTTCTTTATTTCAAGTGATTTGTTGTTGTTGTTGTTGTTGATTTGGGGGGAGGGGAGAGAAGGGGAAAGTATGCCAGGATCAGGGTTGGGGTTTTAGGGGTGTGCAAAGTGTCTTGAGTCTTCAAAGCTACTCGCGAATACTTCTACTAGACCTTGTCTGCTGTACCGTGATCGATTCTATGTCTTCGAAAAGAACGATAGTCCTTTTAAAATACACACAGTGAGCAAAGACATTCTCTATATCGGTATTTGAAGCTTGTGGGCTGCTGGTAAGTCCCAGACTATGCATATTTCCAACACCGCACTTGAGTAGCATCTATCTCTAATGATAGTTGACATTCTGTCTGTGAATCTAATGTGCACTGCCATAGATGCATGTCTCACCCCCCGCCCAAGCACCGGGATAGTATGTCTCATTTCCTTCCACAAGCACAGGGACTGTGTTTCTCATCTATTTCCATGGGCAGCAGGACAGTGTGTCTCATCTATTTCCATAGGCTGCAGGACAGTGCGTCTCATTTCCTTACACAAGCGCCGGGAGAGTGTGTCTCATTTCTTTCCTTGGGCAGCAGGACACTGTGTCTCTTTTCTTTCCATGGGCAGCAGGACACACAGTGTCTCATTTCTTTCCATGGGCAGCAGGACACTATGTCTCATTTCTTTCCATAGGCAGCAGGACACTGTGTCTCACCTTGAGCCACGGGCACCGGACCGGAGAGTCACATTTCCTCCCGCGGGCACCAAGCCGGTGGAGAGCGATTAATTAGAATGCATGGTACTCCATAATTTATTGGCCGCTGATCCCAGACCACTTCCGGCTGAAATCATCCCTTAAAAAACGTGCGCACTCTGGTGTCAAAGTGGAAGTAATTCTATTAGATCGACGACAGCGGTTGCCTTCCCCTGACTGTGAATTATTTTGTACTTATCCGCCTTTTTTTTTATTCGATCTAGGCTAAAAATGGCGAACAGAATATAGTGTTACTTTAAACAGGGGGCGTGTTGCCTCTCGTTGTACTCAATGAGAATGTAGGACAACTCGCAGAGTATCGGTTAGCATTACAATGTTTCCGAATTAGCAGCAAGACTTTTTAAACAAATAATTGATGTGGTGTAAAATAATATATTAAATTATACTTTTTTTTTTGTAAAGATTTTTCTTTCAGAATTTGGTATCTCTGTGTGTTGTAGTTTTTTTTTGTTTGTTTGTTTGTTTGGATTTTTGCTAACGATTCTTTTCGACCATTTCCACTCATCCGATAGTCCTCAAATTTTGCATACAAGCTCTAGATGGATGACAACATAGGAATCAATAAATAAATAAAAATTCCAACCAATAATTTATATAGAAAATGAACTTAGCTAAGGTATATTGTATGTAAACAATAACACTATACAGTACTACACACTTTTGTGAATATTTAGTAAGGACTGAGTGTGACACATAAGTTTTATGTTTGGGTCACACGCATACTTTCTGACTGTTACGTTGTTGTTGTTTTTTTTAGTAGCACTAGTGGTTGAAATTGATTGTAAAGGTTTAAGACTCAAAAGACGATACTAATAAATAGTAAAAAAAAAATATTTCAAATAAAGGTTAGATTAGTTCAAACGCAAGAAAAAGTAATCCTGGGGCAGAATTTCACTTTAACTCAAAATGAACATTTCTCTCCACTTAGTGACCGCTCTACGGCTATATCCTTTCACTAGTCGACATCAATGTCCGCTGCTTTAAGATCACGTTGAGTGGTCAGTGTAGGTGGGAAGAATAGAAATAAGAGGGCGGCGGCATAATAAAAAAATCTCAAATACCGCCCACAAAGGTTGAAAATGGAAAATTAGTCTTGACATAGTATTTTAGCCTGAATCCGATTGGTCTGTTCTTCTAGCCCCCCCCCCCCACCTTTTTTTTTTCTCATTAATTTTTTCAAGTTGAATGAAAATGAAATAACTTATTAGCATTATATGAACATTGACATTAACATTGACACGAACATCGATATAAACATTGATACGAACATGGATATAAACATTGATACGAACATCGATATAAACAATGACATGAACATTGATATAAGCATTGACGTGTACATTGACATGAAGATTGACACGAAAATTGATATAAACATTGATACGAAGATCGATATATGAAGATTGATATAAACATTGACATGAACATTGATATAAACATTGACATTAACATTGATATGAACATCGATATAAACATTGACATTAACATTGATATGAACATCGATATAAACATTGACATGAACATTGATATGAACATTGATATAAACATTGACATTAACATTGATATGAACATTGACATGAACATTGATAAGAACATTGATATGAACATTGCTATGAACATTGATATAAACATTGACATGAGCATTGATATGAACATTGATATGAACATTGATATGAACATTGACATAAACATTAACATGAACATTGACATGAACAGTGATATGAACATTGATATGAACATTGACATAAACATTAACATGAACATTGACATGAACAGTGATATGAACATTGATATAAACATTAACATGAACATTGCCATGAACATTGATATGAATATTTAAGGTAAAAAAAAAAACGTGTTGCTTTTTGTCGTGAGCGATGGAAGCTATTTTTAGAACACGGATGTACTTTTTAAAAACATAGTTTGCTATTTGAGAACTTGGTTGTTATTGGGCTCGTATCCTGAATCATTGATGCTGTCGTTAATGGGTGAACAACTGCGTTATTGTAATGTATTTGTTATTTCATCGAAAGGTTCATATAGAGACTAAGAGAGAGAGAGAGAGAGAGAGAGAGAGAGAGAGAGAGAGATTTTGTTTAGCTCATCTACTTGTGGTTGTAGTTTGAGACCCACATCACTTCCGGTTTGTTGTTTACGCATTTGTAATTATCTACTTGCAATTTCAATGTGAAGGCTATCAGTGGATAATCTTTTTTTAAGTAAGAGATAAACAGGTTGGTAACAGCTGATCGGGAAACTCCGGTGTTTGAAAAGGTCGTGCTAATCACAAATACTTTCCAATAATGGCTGCTTGGTCTTGTGGTATGCGCTCTGGATTGTCAATCTATTGTCTCGATAATTCCAGGTTCAACCCCTTTCCACCGCCATACCCCATTGTCCTATGGGATGGATCCTTTTTAGGGGTGTAATTATCTTTAAATCTAAATTAACATCGGAGACATGTAAAACAAAAAGAGTTCTTGTCAGTCTCCGATGAAGGAAATAGGTTTCAGTCTTAGTGGCTAGCGCAATGTCCAGCAGTCTTTGTGGCTAGCACAATGTCCAGCAGTCTTTGTGGCTAGCGCAATGTCCAGCAGTCTTTGTGGCTAGCGCAATGTCTAGCAGTCTTTGTGGCTAGCGCAATGTCCAGCAGTCTTTGATGGCATAACTCTAGTTTTTAAGAGGTTTGTCGAGAAAAACAACAACTGGAAGTTCGAGCCATTGTTCTTGTGGTTTTGTTGTTGTATTTCTTTTGTTGTTGTATTTCTTTTGTTGTTGTATTTCTTTTGTTGTTGTATTTCTTTTGTTTTTGTATTTCTTTTGTTGTTGTATTTCTTTTGTTGTTGTATTTCTTTTGTTGTTGTCTTTCTTTTGTTGTTGTCTTTCTTTTGTTGTTGTATTTCTTTTGTTGTTGTATTTCTTTTGTTGTTGTAGTTTTTTTTTCCGTTGTTGTTCTTGTTTTTTTTTTTTTCATTTCCATTCTACGAGCTTCTTGTCACTTTGTGGTGTTTTGGTTATTGAAAACTATGAGGAAGGAAAGAAAGTTGAATTGTTAAGTGCATTTGTTTAGCACAAATTGAATACATATTGCATACTCAAGTGCGCTAGGGTCCAATCTCTTGTGAGGAAGAGGAAGGGGGTATCTGAGAGAAGCAAACAAAACTCAAGTCAGGATTCGAACTCAAGCCCCCCCCCCCAATTGATACATAGTTTGCCCCACATCTCATATGTGAGATTTTTTTTAGAAAGTTCGTGATCTCTTTGGCACTTGTATTTATTAATTTTTACTTTAGTGGATGTTTGAATTAAAATGCTCTGAATTATATTCCTGGATTTGTTGTTGCTTGGTTACATTTCAAGTCCAGTGGGACTATATAAGAACAGCTGGAAATGTAACATTACAACTTCTGAGGCACTTAACGTCTCTAGAGACGATCGTTTCCCTTTGCAACTTTTCATGTGACTGAAAGAGCCAATCCTTGATACACAGCTGCAGTCACAAATTGTAATCACCAGAAGCTGTAGCACTTTTACCTTCATTTTCTGGTGTGTACGCCAACTGCAATCCAGGACCCTTCCTTTATACTTGCTCTTCATCTAGATCTGTCCAGTGCCTCATTTTTACAAATGTTAGTGTCGATTGTGAAGTGCTTCATGTCGCGTTTATAGACATTAGTATACCTTAGAGGTGGATGACCACAGGGTCTTGTTTTAACAAATATGCTGCATGCTGATGATGCAGCAATTGTAGCTGATTCTGATATCCAGCTTCAGTCCCTGGTTGACTAACTATCTGCTGCTTGCCAGAAGTTCGGCTTAAACATCAGTCAAAGCAAGACTAAGATACTTGTCCAAAACACAAACACTGCACCTCAAGTAAGCATTAATGGCCAACCACTAGAAATTGTTGATCACTTTTGTTACCTTGGCTCCATCATATCCAACAACACTCTACTGGATAAAGACATAAACAACAGGATAGCCAAGGCAATGGCCACCATGTCACGGTTGTAGAAACGAGTGTTGGACAACATATTGCTGACTAACAATACTAAAACCTTAGTCTACCGGACCTGTGTGATGAGCACTTTGCTATACGAAGTGACACTTGGTCAACCTACTTATGGCAGGAAAAAAAGTTTAATGTCTTCGACCTCCGATGCCTAAGGCGGATCTTTAAAATAAGGTGTCAAGATAACATAACCAACAAGGAAGTGCTACGAAGAGCAGGGTGCAAATACATCCACTGTGTTATCAGCAGCAGACGCCTAGGCTGGCTTGGCCACTTTCGTAAAATGCCAGTAGGTCGACTTCCACAAGACATCCTGTATGGCGATCTAATAGAAGGCAGGAGAGCCGCTGGTCGGCCACTTTTACGGTACACAGATGTATGCAAACGCGACATGAAGCTCTTCAAAATCGACACTGGCAACTGGGAAGAGGTGGCACTGAACAGATCCTCATGGAGAGAGAGCATAAAGGAAGGGTCAAAGATTGCAGATGCCATACACAACAGAAGCAGAAAGAAGGGTGAAAATGCAACGGCGCCTGATGATTATATATGCCCAACCTGCGATCGCAGCTGTGTATCAAGGATTGGCCTCTTTAGTCACACAAGAAGTTGCAAAGGGAAAAGATCGTCTCTCAAGACGTAAAATGCCACAGAATTTGACTAATATTTAAGCCAAACCTCTGGCATAAATAAAATAGTCTGTCATCCATGGTCTGAAACTTAGTAGCAGACTCTGCAACAATAGCTGCATCGTCAGCGTAGATAAGTTCCCTGGTTAGTGCTTTTCATGCCAAAAGAGTATGTGCGAGCACACATGCCTGTTTGACACCGCTGCTGACCTCAAAAAGGGTTATGATTCGCTCTACATTTTATTTCCTCATGAAAACATTCAATGAATTTTAGTAGTTTGCGAGGGCATTCTATTTTCTTAAGAGTTTAAACAATTTACAACTGGGATTATAATTACTTAACATAAATAATCTACTTCAAACCTGACATTCAATCTAACCACTTGACACCGATCTTAAGGAAAAATCGAAATGTCAATAGCTAGGAGATTGATCCTGCAAATACTCAATGGCTTTTTATTCAAGGAGCGGCCCATTCTCACTAGGCCTGTGGATTATTTAAAGGAGGGGTGGGCAACCTTTTTCTCTCGAGGGCCGCATTAAAAATAAATTGGGGACTGGGGGGTCGTATATATATATATATATATATATATATATATATATATATCATGGGCGTAGCCAGGGGTATGGGGGTTCAAACCCCCCAGCCCAAAATAAAAAATCCCTCCCCTGCGGGGGGGGGGGGAAGGAATTAAGTGACTGATTTTTGCTTTCATTTTGTTTATTTAAGGTGACATTTTCATACTAAATCCTCACTTACCACAGCACAGCTGAGAGGGTTTTGAGTTAAAAACCCTCTACCAGGGGGTTTTGAGATTTAAAAAACCCTATCAGGGGGGGTTGAGTTTAAAGCCCCCGCTACCAAGGGTTTTTGAGTTTAAATCCCCTACCAGGGAGGTTTTGAGTTAAAACCCTCTACCAGGGGGGTTTGAGTTTAAAACCCCCTACCAGGGGGGTTTGTTTAAAACCCCCTACCAGGGGGTTTCGCAGTTAAATTCTCCTCTTCTATAACACAAAACAAAAAAATGCAAACGACAATCCCCCAAATTTCACGCGCACAGTTATGGAAGATTTTGATTTTTAAACCCCCTCCAAAATTTACGATAAACCCCCTCTTCAATATAAAAAAAAAGAAAATTACACACTCAAAACTCTATGAGCGTAGCCAAAGGGGTTTTGAGTTAACCCCCACCCCCTCTTCAATAGGATTTGAAGCTAAAAAATACTTCTTCAATACCCGGTATACAAAAATGCAAATTACGCACTCGAAATTTTATGAGCGTAGCTAAATGGGTTTTCACTCAGTTTTGAATTTAAACCCCCCTTCAGCGGGGTTTGAAGCTAAAAATACCTCTTCAAGATGAAAAAATGCAAATTATGCACTCAAAATGTTATGAGCGTAGCTAAAAGGGTTTTGACTCAGTTTTTAGTTTAAACCCCCCTTCAGCGGGGTCTGAAGGTAAAAATACCTCTTTAAAAACAAAGCAAATTATACACTCAACATGTTATGAGTGTATTCAAAGGGGTTTTGAGTTTAAACTTCCCTCCAGTGGTCTAAGTCAGTAAGAATAGCACATTAGGTTTTTGAAATAAGACTTTTTAATAGCAGGAAAATGCACACTAGATACCTCAGAATATGCATTTTGTTGTCATTCAATACCAGAACTTGTACTCTTGGAGGCGGGGCTCCGCCCCGTGCTGGGGGGATCTCCTAGCGCTCACCCAGACCCCCTTGCTAGCAAAGGCTGGGAGTCAACAATTTTTCCCTTTACTCCAGGAAGAACAATACAATAAACGTGTTCCAAAAGAATGAAGGGTCAGAATGTAATAAACATTATGTACACACACACACGTACAGATATATAAAAAAAAAAAAATCGCGGGAGGGGGGGCGGGGGGGGGGGAGAGAAAAATCCCCCCTAACCCCCCCCCCCCCCCTCCGTAAAAAAATCCTGGCTACGCCCATGATATATATATAATTGAGGAATTAAAACAAGAGTTAGCAATTTCTTGAACTAATTTTATGAAATTTTTTTTCAATTTTTGTAATTGTCTGTTTCAATCACAACATTTCACCACAAACATGTAGATGTACTTAATGTGAACTGTTTACTCTCGTGAATAATGTTCCGTAACCATGGAACTAGCTTACTAGTTATCAAGCTACAGTCAATACGTGAAATTTGATATTTTGGGATTTTGGCACACCAATAAGCATCGACCTGTTCTAACACTTGATAATTTTCAAACAAAACAAAAAGCATGTTCACAGATGAATGTGGTTCTAAATAATGTGAAGGTTTAGCAGGAACGTTTTTTTTATAATGTGGGATATACAGCTTCTGGCCCCCATGAAACTCCCACGAAAGAACTGACTGGAACTTCTCTTTCAGGTCATAATTTGCCAGGAGGAATGTCCTCTGGAGCTGAGTCAGCTTCAGCGCTAAATGGTGAACTGAGGGTAGTGAAAACTGGTTCCAGGTTGCTGACGTCTTAAAATTTGCTTTCAAATTCTACTATCAAGGAATATAAAAAGTCTTATACATTTCAACCATTTCACTAGAAATAGTTTCACCTTTCAGATAAGGAAAATGATAAAGCCGAATTTCACTTACTGGCCTCAAGAAATGGAATAGCTTTGTTTGGAAAGAATTAAGATGCACATACATTTCATGTGCAAACAACAAAATGCAATGTCTCCGTGGATAAACATGAAGTCTGTCTTCAACTCTTCATTAGAAATATTAGTAACGAAGTCACAGTCAATGTTCTTCAGGGAACTTAACAATTTCCATGAGATTCCACATTCTTCTAATGCTAGACCAGAGGATACTACTGTGTTATAGAACATCGGAATGTTTTATTTCGAAATCTTAAAGTACTTTTCGGAACTTTCAGTCAGGGCCGCTTTAAACAATTGGAGTCCCTAGAGTAGGCGAAGTGAATTTGGTGGCCCCAAATAAAATAGAAAAATATTAATTAACTGCGAAAAAAGCTAAAATTATGCAGCTTATTAAAAACCTAGTGTACCTCAACAATAACAGTGAGGATAAGTTTCGCTATTTCTTTAAAAAAATCATATATACATTAACTTCTCTGGGGCTCTTAACAATAGTAGGCCTTACACAGGTGCATAGTTAACATATGTCTAAAGCCGGTCCTATGTTTTTTATTGAAAAATGTGACATATTCCACATTATTGGTATTCAAAACAGATTTGTGTAGACTTTTCCGTATTGAGTTTATGGTTGAGGTATTGCTCTTCATTTTATTACAAAGTCTGTTTTTCTCAGTTAAAGCACGGTCTCAATCATTTGTTACCCTTGACATCTAGTACAAGCCAACCCAACACTTTCGAAACAGTTCTTCATAGCATTAAAAAAAACAGGCCTGGGCTTGTGTCTTTGACTGAATTTTTAGAATGACGTTTAGGGACAATGTTTC
>JAZGLO010000718.1:320000-355000 GCA_036873155.1 Biomphalaria sudanica | reverse complement strand
CTAAACACTGAAGTGCCTGGAAAAAAAATCTTAAAAAGAAAGAGCACTTAACAGATCGTCAAGACATACGCAAACCTCTGGGACCATCATCACCTCTTCAAATAAAACATTTCCTGTTACTAAAAATAGCATCAAACAAACAAACAAAATAATTTTCTAAAGAAACGAAAAAAAAAAAAAAAAACAGATAAGGGAGTTAATCTTTAAAACAATATCAAACTTTATACACCCATTTTCTTCTTAACATGTCACAAATGGAATTCAAAAATAGAAGAGAACTAGAATTGAAACACACACACACACACACACACACACACACACACACACGCACACACACACACACAGACGCAATATCAGAGACAATGTTTGTTTTTTTCCAAAGTACAAAGAAGGAAATGAAAAGAATTTGTAAGAAGTTGGTTAAGACAAGGGACAAATATTTGTAAAGGTATGAAATCAATATGGTCTCATTTTTCCTTCCCATCATAACATCATTGTACAATTTTCTTTTGGGATTCGCTCATAAAGATGACGTAGATGTTGTGGGTTAACTATATGTAACAACAGTGACATCCAGGTCATTTCTAGTTCACTGCAGTGGGTTCAGTCAGGAATTAAATAACCAGGTTTAAGACAATGCATCATCAAATACATATTCTCAAATTTATTGACCATCTGTTAAAGGAGTGCGCGATATTACACAAAAACAACGGCCCTTTGAGAGAAAAACCTGGTATGCGTGAAGAATTGGCTCTGTACGTAGATAAGGCTACTCTACAAAAACCTGGTATGCGTGAAGAATTGGCTCTTTACGTAGACAGGGCTACTCTAAAAAAAAAACAACAACTGCCGCCTTCCTTGTCCGTTTTGTCAGAGAATAGTGTTCTCAACACAACGCCTGAGTGCAATGAGACTGACACGGTTCTCAAATTTGCGTGGCGAACAAAGTATCAGCTAAAACACATTCTATTTTCAGAACTCAAAACTTACAGCTTAATACCATATTTTTTTCCCCGCGACAACTCTATAGTGAAACAGTAAAACTATATAGTTTTTAATCATTTCCTTAATCCAGCGTTTCCCAAAACTTCTGTTTATTTTCAAGATTATTTTTGGGACAAACTTTTTCAAAAAAAAAGATCGTTGAAAACTTCTATCCCTAGAATTCAATATGAAAGAAAAGTGAAGAAAAGACAACAATGACGTCATTTCCGTAAATGAGACTTTCTTTTTTCATGCCCTCCAAAAAATCGTTTCGATTGGATATTTCTGCGGTTGGAAAGCAACGCTTTTGACGTCATTGAGAACTGAATAAATTGTGAAGTTTTCTACAGCAATCTTTGGTCAAGTTGACCGAAATATATTTTTTTTTCCTCGTCCACCATCTCATGTCCTTGCAGTCTTTTTTAAAATAGCAACATCGCTTCCTGTCTTTGATTCAATTATAAACTGTTATATTACATACTTGTTTTAGCTAACATGATATCAGTTATTTAGGGTCAAAGTAAAGGATAAAATAAAACATTATATTGAAACATTTATGTTCTAATGTTAAATCAATAGAGTGGGTATTGAGATACAGGTGTATCTTTTACACGATATGATGGACAATGATAACTCAAACTGACAGATTATGAAAAAATGTATAAGTTAAATACCATAAAACAAAACAAAAAGAAATTTTAATAAACATGATCATACTGGAAAGGTAAAATCTAATTGAAAAGATGAATAAAACAATAAATAGATTTTGGTATCTTTCTTTGTTTAACATATTTCAAGTGTTTCTTCGGAATTGAATAAATACTATATAAATGTAGATTTGGCTAGAGATTTACGAATCTATCTAGGTCTAGAGCCAACATGGCGTAGTCAGCCGTATTACCGTAACTATGCGATAACAGTAAATTTTAAAATTGCTTCAATTTTATTGAAGTTTATAAGCGTGCTTATATTTTTACATAAATCTAATATAGATTACATCTACATTCTAGATTTAGAAGTAGATCTAGACCAAATCCTAAGAGTTTTAAATAAGAACTTCAAGTCTCATGTTGGACCTAGATGTCCATATACTAAACATCCCAATAAATAATCGCATGAGTATGTCTTCCCCCGCTGGCCGAGTCAGATAATGCGGGCGTTGAATTCCAAGGCAATCAAGAAGCTGGCGGTATTACGGGTTCGATACCCGAATCGAATCACATTTATTTTACATTATTTATTGAATCATTTTATTGGAGGTATTATCTTTTATAAAGATATTTTTTAAAGTGTTTTTCTTGTTACAACCTAACCCTAACCCTCCCGCAGTACGGCGTTAGTCGTTATCGCGCAGGGTACACTTAACAATTTTTTTATATATTTTTTTACGGAAATGTATATTTTTCTTAAAGATATGAATAAGAGATCGACCATTTACAAAACAATTAGATCAATTAGATATTAATTATGGCTGCCTGGTCGTGCGGTTTGCGCGCTGGACTGTCGTTCGGATTTATCGACGGTCGAGGGTTCAAACCCTACCGCTCCCATCCCCTGTCGTCCTGCGGGAGGTTTGGACTAGGAAGTAAACTATCTTCAACTCTGAAGGAACATCCGAAACATGTAAAGCATTTTACAAACATTTTACATCAGTTAGGCCAGGTTCACATCTAACTTCACATTCACTTTCACCTATCCTTTGGTCTGCTGGACTTCTGGATCACCACACAAGATCTGTTAACCTTCTTTCTCCATTCTTCTCTGTCATTTGTCTTTGATAGAATTTCATTCTGATGATCTTTCTGAAAATATTGAAACCTGCCTTTTTACCTGCCTGGGTGAACCACTTCGGGGGCCGATTTTGAGATTGTGTTTCCACACAAACTGTCTCTGTTACCTAGTTTTAATTTATTTTCACAATTAGTATAAGACGGATCTGCTACTACAAAATATCATAAGGCTTTTAAAGTCAATGCATATTCCTGTCTTTTGATTAAAAAAAACAGTAAGGAAGGCAGTGCCACCAACTGATCTGGCCCTATACATCAGGGCAGTGATATGAACTCATCTGCTCCTATACATCAGGGCAGTACCATGATCTCATCTGCTCCTATACATCAGGGCAGTGATATGAACTCATCTGCTCCTGTACATCAGGGCAGTGATATGAACTCATCTGCTCCTATACATCAGGGCAGTGATATGAACTCACCTGCTCCTATATATCAGGGCAGTACCATGATCTCATCTGCTCCTATACATCAGGGCAGTGATATGAACTCATCTGCTCCTATATATAAGGGCAGTGATATGAACTCATCTGCTCCTATATATAAGGGCAGTACCATGATCTCATCTGCTCCTATACATCAGGGCAGTGATATGAACTCACCTGCTCCTATATATCAGGGCAGTACCATGATCTCATCTGTTCCTATACATCAGGGCAGTGATATGAACTCATCTGCTCCTATATATCAGGGCAGTACCATGATCTCATCTGTTCCTATACATCAGGGCAGTGATATGAACTCATCTGCTCCTATATTTCAGGGCAGTGATATGAACTCACCTGCTCCTATATATCAGGGCAGTACCATGATCTCATCTGTTCCTATACATCAGGGCAGTACCATGATCTCATCTGCTCCTATACATCAGGGCAGTGATATGAACTCATCTGCTCCTATATATAAGGGCAGTGATATGAACTCATCTGCTCCTATATATAAGGGCAGTACCATGATCTCATCTGCTCCTATATATCAGGGCAGTACCATGATCTCATCTGTTCCTATACATCAGGGCAGTACCATGATCTCATCTGCTCCTATACATCAGGGCAGTGATATGAACTCATCTGCTCCTATATATCAGGGCAGTGATATGAACTCATCTGCTCCTATATATAAGGGCAGTACCATGATCTCATCTGTTCCTATACATCAGGGCAGTGATATGAACTCATCTGCTCCTATACATCAGGGCAGTGATATGAACTCATCTGCTCCTATATATCAGGGCAGTACCATGATCTCATCTGTTCCTATACATCAGGGCAGTGATATGAACTCATCTGCTCCTATATATCAGGGCAGTGATATGAACTCATCTGCTCCTATACATCAGGGCAGTACCATGATCTCATCTGCTCCTATACATCAGGGCAGTGATATGAACTCATCTGCTCCTATATATCAGGGCAGTACCATGATCTCATCTGTTCCTATACATCAGGGCAGTGATATGAACTCATCTGCTCCTATACATCAGGGCAGTGATATGAACTCATCTGCTCCTATATATCAGGGCAGTAACATGATCTCATCTGTTCCTATACATCAGGGCAGTGATATGAACTCATCTGCTCCTATACATCAGGGCAGTGATATGAACTCATCTGCTCCTATACATCAGGGCAGTGATATGAACTCATCTGCTCCTATACATCAGGGCAGTGATATGAACTCATCTGCTCCTATATATCAGGGCAGTAACATGATCTCATCTGTTCCTATACATCAGGGCAGTGATATGAACTCATCTGTTCCTATACATCAGGGCAGTACCATGATCTCATCTGTTCCTATATGTCAGGGCAGTGATATGAACTCATCTGCTCCTATATATCAGGGCAGTACCATGATCTCATCTGTTCCTATATGTCAGGGCAGTACCATGATCTCATCTGTTCCTATATGTCAGGGCAGTGATATGAACTCATCTGCTCCTATACATCAGGGCAGTGATATGAACTCATCTGCTCCTATATATCAGGGCAGTACCATGATCTCATCTGTTCCTATATGTCAGGGCAGTACCATGATCTCATCTGTTCCTATATGTCAAAACTTTAAAACTCTTCCACACGATTAAAAACCTAACAAGAATTTAATACTACGTTTCTTATACCAATCATTGCCGGACTAAGTGTGAACCCAAAAGATCCTGAACATCTCAGAGAAAACTGACTGGAAGGCGGCAACCCCCCACCCCCTCCTCCCATTCTAAGGCATGTTCTTCCACATCTACGCCTTGATCTATCTATTCCTATCATTAAAGAGTTCCTAATTTAAGTAGTCGCCTTCGATCACGATTTTGAGAGGAAAAAAAGGGAGACAAGCTTGTAATCAAATAAGTGCAGTTATCGATCTTGAGGACGTCTCGTTGACTGGAGATACGAGGCCGATCTTCATAACATGTAAACAGTGGCGGCGAAGGGAAATAACGTTTTTCTGCGAACCCAGAACAGAGTTGAGGAGTTGAGGAGCTCACAGAGTTACACATTCCTCTCAAATAGAAAGGACATTCATGTGGACTAGATGCCAATGTTCAAATATGTTTACTATAACAATGAGGTGATCAGATCACAGACTAGTTTGACTACGTTAACCAATGGCACAGTTGAAACTATACTCACTCTATGGACTTCCGTATTGATAGGATCAGGTTTTTAAACTTCAGTGTAACAAAGCATTACGCACACATTTTTACGTTCTGAGGGGGAAAAAAAAACTCTTCGTAATTTCAACCTAGCGATATAAATAAGATAAAAAATGTATTGAAAAGAATCTGTCCTATTTTTTTTTTGGGGGGGGGGGGGGGAGGCGTGTGTCGGGTCGATGTATGACCGACACCCTTGTATCGGAAGTCGTTCCCTACTTATTCCCAGAAGCGGTGAGGACTAGAAGGCATCAGGACACAAGAGAGTCATCAACGTCCGGGACAGAGAACTGATGCTCGCGGCTTCGTGTTTCAGGGATTAGCTTTGTTAATGACAGAGGGGATGTAAGGTCAAAAGGTGGGGGGGGGGGCGTTAGGAAGAGATCTTTTTTTTTCCTCTCCCAGAACCTTTCCTGTTTCATCTACATGTCGTCAGGCTGAAGTGAGCGAAATGAGAGCGGGTGGGGGATGGAAAAGTCAGAGAGGGAGAGAGAGAGGGAGAGAGAGGTCGATGGGACGCCAATGTCTTGAGTCGGTCAGAGCCAAGAGATTTTTCTAGAAGCTATTCAGTAAAAGTTAAGTGACTTTTGAACGTGAGTTTATTTCTTAGAACAAGGCAAGGAAAAGGGCGGGACCGAATAGAACAGCGAACATGAGATGGAGAGGAGGGAGAGAGAGTCAGAAAGAGAGAGAGAGAGGTGGCAAGAGACAGAAAGAGAGAGAGAGACAGAAACATAGAGACAGTGAGAGAGACAAACAGAGGGAGAAAGAGAGAGAAAGAGTCAGTGAGAGAGACAAACATAGAGAGAGTCAGTTAGAGAGAGAGAGAGACATAAAGAGAGGAGGGGAAGAAGAGATAAAGGAACAATACATATTTACTCTTTATAATTTAATAGCATTCTCAAGAATTTTCATCCTGGAGTTTTCTGTTACAGTTTTCTTATTCGTAGAAGTTAAACGATCATAGTGTAATTTCTCAAAAGTTGTCAACAAAAATCTGGCCATTGGCAGTTTATATATTGTTGATGTTTTGTTGTTGTTGTTGTTTTTTTGTTGTTGTTGTTTTTTTTGTACACCTAACACATAATTTAAATACTGCCATGAATTTTAACGCGTCTCACTCACTGACACGCACTCAAAACAATTTGGATATCAAATGCATAGCTTTCGACATTAAAATCAGACTGAAGCGCTCCTTGGTCATGGCCACATTCGTATATACTTGAGAGACTTGAGCACTGACAGCAGAAGTAAAGAATGGAATCCTAACAATGGACGATGACTGGTTGACCACTTAAAAAACAACA
This sequence comes from Biomphalaria sudanica, assembly GCA_036873155.1. Lineage (NCBI taxonomy): Eukaryota > Metazoa > Mollusca > Gastropoda > Planorbidae > Biomphalaria > Biomphalaria sudanica. The sequence continues at coordinate 348,266 of JAZGLO010000718.1, read as the reverse complement.
ACACGCAAACTAAATCTTTATGGCCATAACACAAAGGGTCGCAAAGACTTTCCTACAGGGAACAGTACCAGGAAAAAGGAAGACGCGGCGGACAAAGAAACCGATTAGAGACAACATCATAGAGTAGACAGACCTGTCAATGAACGAGATTCTACTCAAGGCAACAGAAAGTCAGGAATGGAGGAAGATGAACCCCAACGGTTGAACAGGCTCAGGAATAGGTGAAGATAAAGGTGAATTCACTAGTTCAATTCTCATTAAATCTCCCGAAGTTGTAGAGACCTTTTCAATGTAGATCAATTGTTTTCAGAGAGATTTATGGTAGATCTATTCAGAGACATGTATAGTAGATCTATTCAGAGGCATGTATATTAGATCTATTCAGAGGCATGTATAGTAGATCTATTCAGAGACATGTTTAGTAGATCTATTCAGAGGCATGTATAGTACATCTATTCAGAGGCATGTATAGTAGATCTATTCAGAGACATGTTTAGTACACCTATTCAGAGGCATGTATAGTACATCTATTCAGAGGCATGTATAGTAGATCTAATTACAGACATGTATAGTAGATCTATTCAGAGGCATGTATAGTAGATCTAATCAGAGACATATATAGTAGATCTATTCAGAGACATGTTAAGTACATCTAATCAGAGACATGTATAGTAGATCTAATCAGAGACATGTATAGTAGATCTATTCAGAGACATGTATAGTAGATCTATTCAGAGACATGTATAGTAGATCTATTCAGAGACATGCATACTAGATTGAACTGGATCTATGTTAAGCATGACTTTGATAGACAGGAGAACTATGATATTTGGGATAGCAAAAGATCAGGTCATGTTAACTCTGATAGCTTGGACATTCTAGGCATGTGAACTTTACGAAAACATAAAGATCGTAGCGCAATAATTAGCCGTATTAAAGAACTGTCTTCAAGTCTTGAAGGTGGCATTAGGGATTTTTATTGGCTTGATAGTAAGGCTATTAGAGTAACAACATAATCAATACGTTAAGATGTTTCTCCCATCATGCTGTCTAAACAAAGCACACAATCTACTTTTATATCCACTAAACAAAGCACACCACCTACATTTATATCCACTAAACAAAGCACACCATCTACTTTGATATCCACTAAATAAACCATCTACTTTTATATCTAGCTATCTATCTCAAATATATTGGTGTTTTTTTTTTATGCTATAACTGGCGATTGAGATAACAATTATTTGTCATATATATACATATATATATATATATATATATATACATATATATATATATATATATATATATATATATATATATATATATATATATATATATATATATAAAATATATATATATATATATATATATATATAATATATATATATATATATATATATATATATATATATATATATATATATATATATATATATATATATATATATATATATATATATATATATATATAAGTTATATATTTAAGTTGTTAATATTATGTAGGTCATACCAAAACATACAGACGATATTCTGGTACATAACGTTTCTAAAGCTTTCTTAATTAAGATTCGTTACTTGCAAGATTCGAAATTTATAACAGCGGAGCATTATAGACTCACTGATATCATTTCGTATACACTTACTGATGTCATGTCCAGGGGCGGACTGGGTGTTAACATCGGCCCGGACAGTTCTATACCATCAGGCCCAAAAATTGTATAACATATAATAGACATCCAATTCTAGGTCTACTTGTCCTTAAAAATGTATCGATAGCTGTACACATGCATACAGTGAACAATATATCCTTTTAAGGAATATACCGGTAGGCCCTAGTGTTGCTTTTTAATCACTAAGTGTATAGGCCCTAAAAGGATGAATCCTACTAGATCTAAAAAACTAAGATTTACTGCTGCATGGGGAAAACGACTGTATAGAAAATACGAAAAACATGCATATATGTAACCCTGCCGGACCAAGTAAAACAAAGGACGTTTGGGCCACGAGGCCTTCATCAGCTACAAAACAAACAAAAAATAAAAAAACAATTAACACAAAATAGTCTTAAGTTAACTTATCTGTCCGATGTTGTTCTCTATCGAGGCAGAAAAGAAATGAGCTGCGCTGATGTAAAAGCGCGGGAAAACGGAAGGGGGCATGATGTCAGGCAAAGATGAATGGGAAAAGGGGGTACCGTAGTGTTAGTGCCCATCGCTTATTAAATAAAAGTGTGCTGGTTGTTGATCCCGTTAGGTTGGAGGGTGCCTGACATGTAAATAAGTTTGTTTTCGATCTGCAGACGGGCGTTTTTGTCGTTGCATTGTTGTGTGGCAGTGACGAGGAGGTCGGTGGTACCCCTATGATGTGTGTTATTGAAATGGATAGAGACGGGCTTAGTAGCAAACTTACGAATGTCTCTAAGATGTTCTTGGAGTCGTGTTTTTAAGGTCCTGCCTGTGTTTCCAATATAAACCATCTGACACTTTGAGCATATTATAGCATATATGACTGTAATAGTAGAGGGAGCCCAAACGTCCTTTGTTTTACTTAGTCGTGAAGGGTTACATATATAGATCTGGTAGCACTATCTACGGATGTAGACTATTACATTATTTCGGAAAATGGGTGAGATTCAATAAGAAGAGGCCCTAATAGAGTCTGTGTAAGATGTGTTCTTTAACTACGTCACTCAGAGGGGGGCCCTTTTATAAGAGAATACTAGACAACCTTTCACAATTTAATACGTGCGGCCCTTACCTTATAAAATACAGACGTGACTTAAACAAAAAAGATGATTACTGTGGTCCTATCGGCCCATTTGGGTTCCGGCCCACCGGGCATTTGCCTGAATTCTCATATAGCCAGTCTATCTATCTATCTATCTTATCTTATCTTATATAATACAGACGTTACTTCAAAAAAGAAGATGAATACGTATTTGTACAAATTTGTCCTAGCATATGGGACGAGGAATGTGCCTTTATCTTTGTGTCTTTCAGAGTATTTTATTAAATTTTGTTTTTGTATTTGAAGATTATGGTTCAGTGTTTTATGTATAATATATCTATCTATCTATCTATCTATCTATCTATCTATCTATCTATCTATCTATCTATCTATCTATCTATCTATCTATATATCTATCTATCTATCTATCCATCTATCTCTCTATCTCTCTATCTATTTGTCTGTCTTTCTGTCTTTCTCACAACATATTCTGAAAACCATCTTTAAAGGTTACAAATGTTGTGTTACTCTAAAATCACGCACGCACCTACATGGTAAAGTTCTAATGCTATATTCCAGCCCGCGACCTTGCCTTTCCCTTCATACCCCTTCAATCACCGGTTAATGACAGGGTCCAGCGTTCGGGGCTCTAATGACTACTGTCAGAGCCACCAGAGCTCCACAATACAAAACTATTTAGACCATTACCAATTCTTGCCTCCCCTTTATTATACGTTAAACCCGTCTGTTTTCTCCCCCCGAGGGGGGGGGTCGAGGGGAAAGGAGGGAAGTGTTTGACTTTAGAAGTGTACAGGGGAGTGGGGGAGGAGACAGCACCATGCATTGCCTAACTAGCGGGCTGTGAGGCAACTGCTGCAGATCACTTTGACTCGGGAGTCCATCGATTGCTCGCCCCGTCACTCACATCGTGACACAGAAAGGGGGGGGGGAGAAAAAAAAAGTTCCTTCTAGATGTTTCTAGATTTTTTTTCGTGTTTTCACAGACCGAAATCGTTTCGCCTCCCGGATTCAGGGGATAAAGAAGGAGGGCGCATGTTCTCGATTGTTCTGACGTGTTTTTTTGTTGTTTGACCCGCAGCTGTTTGTCATTGGCTGCATTCCATTCAGCGACTATTTATTTGAGTATGGCTTTCTTAACAGGTTTTTTTGCTTGTACTAAAAAAAAAAAAGTCCGAAAAAGGAAATATAAATTATTAGAAATTCAGTTTCTATTAAAGTTTTAGTGGTGGCACGTAGATCTAGGGGGTTGGTTAGCGGGCGTGGTGGTTGGGGGGCATAGCGGTTGATTCCCGAAACAAAAAGTATCGGGTTCAAATCTCGATGAAAACTGGGCATTTGAATTTTGTGATTTTTAGATTTCCCTCTCCCTCCCCCCCCCCTCTAAAAGAATACCTGAACATTAAGTGGAGAAAGTAAAGGCGGAAGATCGTTGTGCTGGCCACATAACACCCTGGTTCATTGTCAGCCAAATGTCTGAATGGGACAGATGTAGATGAAAGTGCCGCCTGGAAACCGAACTTTGAATGCGGCCAATGAATTTCAGACTGTTCTGCATATCTTTCTCTTTGCCTTCGCAATCAGGTATATATATAATCTTTATTGTCCGTAAGGAAATTTGTCTTACAATTTGTGCATTACACCAAACAAAACATTATAACTATTTTTAAAAAAATTTAAAAAGTACATTCATACCAGACTCACTCATTATATACATGTGAAAAGTTTATATTAGATTGTTGCTATTTAACGATTTGATAGCAAGGGAAACAAAAGAGTGTTTGTGTCTGTTTGTCTTTGCTATCGGTGTCTTGTGTCTCTTTTGTGATGGTAAAATCACAAAATCCTGACCCAAAGGCTGATTCTTTATTTCTAGAATCTTTTCAGCTTTCGTAAGAATGTTTGTCTCAAACAGCTGCCCAAATGTTTTTTGTTTTTTTTGCCAATGACTTTACCAGCAGCATTTAGGATTTTATGAAGTTTACTTTTAATTTTAATGCTCAGATTGCCATACCAGGCAGTGATATTAAAACTCAAAATATTGCAGATGTGAGCGAGATAAAACATAGCCAAGGTCTTTTCGCTAACATTAAACGAGGACAGTTTTCTTAGTAATCGTAATCTTTGCTGCCCCTTTTTGCTGATATAATCAGTATTTGCAGTAAAATTTAGTTTATTGTCTAGGATAGTACCAAGGTATTTAAAAGTTTGCACTATTTCAATAGTCTCTCCAGCTACAGAAACAATATCACTTTCTTTCTTTTCCCTACGAAAATCGATTATCATTTGTTTCTTTTTTTTTTTACATTTAATAATTAAAAATTATCTTTATAGTATTTTTCAATGTGTTTTATTTCTCTGAAATACTCATTTACGTCTGAGCTCTCTGAGAGCAGGGCAAGAAGAGCGAATTTTGTGAAGGAGCAAAAAAAGGACTATCGGATTGAAAATCATTGGTGTTCAAAATGAACCGCAATGGCGATGTCACAGCCCCATGGGGCGCCCCTGTGTTAACTATGCGTGCATTTAACATTGTTTACCCAAACCCTCTGAGGTATTAATTGAAAAGAAAACGAAGTGTGGTATGTGGGTATGAGTTAGGGAGGGAGTGGGGAAATAAGTTAAAAGAGAGAGAGAGAAGGGGGGGGGAGAAATGGAGAGGGCATTAGAAGATAGACGGGATGCGGGAAAAAGGAAAATAGCCAAAGACAAAGAAATATATACAAGATACAGAGAGAGAGAGAGAGAGAGAGAGAAATTGAGAGAGAGAGAGAGAGAGAGAGAGAGATTGCCTTTTTCTTTCATTTCTTTCCATTGACATATTAGTGTGCTCTAGAAAGTGATACATTTTATGGCCCCAACGAACGTTTGAATCAAAACACTTTCCTCTCTCTCTCCCTCCCCTGCCAGTCGTTCTCACTATTCTCTCTCTCTCCTCACGTCCAGGACAGTCAAACATTCCAAGAAACAATCTCACACACGATTTCATTCATCACACAGTCAGCCGGCCGATTCCGCCGGCCAATTAATTAATAGGCTAATTCCCTAAGCCCGACCGGGACAACCAATAAAACCGGGCGATTTCACGCGTGACAGCTTAGCGCTGACCAGTCTCACGGACCAAGGAAGAGAATGCCAGAGTTACAACTTGACCGGAGTGCTCAAGCGCTGGTGTTCATAACATCTAACATTTCAAGCATCACAGGAACCAACGATCACTTGTAGAATAGAAATAAACCGCTAATGTTATTCTATTAAAAAGCATCTATCAATATATATATATATATATATATGAGATTTTCATAAATGGAGTATTTGTGTTTCCGGTGTACAGAATACGAAAGTATTGAGAAGATTTCACTTTCAAAAGCCTATAATAATTCTGTGCACTTCTCATTTAGCTCTGAGGAATCTATTTCCAAGCTCAATCGCCTGTAGCATAAAGTACATTTTATTTTATACTTCCAAGTCTTTCCCAACCTACATCTTTTCGTTTTCTGTTTTTTCATTAGGTTCCATTTATCTGCCCCACATTTCGCCATATCACTTTCTATTCTTTTACATGTTTAAGATGCACCTTCAAAAATGAAAATAATAAAATTCCTACTCCAAACCTCCTGCAGGACGAAGGGGGATGGCAGCGGGCAGGGTATGAAACCGGGACCATCAAGACCACCGAACAACAGTCCAGCGCGCATACCGCACGACCAGGCAGCCATGTCTTCACATTTAAACACACACACACATAATCACAAATGAACAGGTGGAAAAAAAATATGGTGAAAGTTTGATTTTTTTTTTAGCTTCCACGCCAAACGTCAGCCTTGTCTGATGGAACTACTTATGATTGACGAAAGTCCGAGCGCACGAATACAGCTATAAAACATCGAAGAGTGAAGAGGCCGACATACAGGGCAGTGATTAGACTGCTATTTCGGGTATGAATTGTGTAAACGGTGTTTCTCGTGTAGCACCCTGAGCTAAGACGGGAACGAAGAGCTAGTTAATAGCAAGTCATGTGACAAGCTCGGGAAGAATCTCCCACCGAGATAGCTGTCGAGTCTCTTTTTCTTTTTCAGCTCTCTGATGTAATGGTCATTTGATGTCAAAATGACTTGGCTCTATTTTGTAAGAATCTGGCTATCTCTAAACAAACCTTTTTTTTCTTTAATGTAATAAAGAAAGAAAGACATTTAGATACAGCATACTAGATCTAATTATTAAAAAAAAAAAGGTTAACCCTTTCAGACCTAAAAATCTATTGGGGCAGAGAATGAAAAGCTCCTCTATTTATATTGTCAACGTTTATCTAAGAGTTCCATGTAGCCACCACCACGACCAACGAACGTGTACTATAGATACATATTTATTACTCGTTGTTACATTTAAGTGTCTACTGTACTATTCTGAATAAGTATATCATTACTTTTACATTACTTCAGATCGTCATTATAGTTTGTATTTTATTATTAATGTCATTGTTATGTATTACTTCTTCTTTAGTCAACTATAGGATTTGCTCTATGCTACCAAATAGAGATCATTATAGAACAAAGTTTCAGAATCCCAAGGAAGACATTTCAATATTTAAAAGATTTTGTTTTCTTTATATATTTTGTTATGGGCAGGTAAAAAATTTGAAATTACACGTGTCAGCTTTGGTTTATATGGATATTTTTACGGAGAGAGAGAAAGAGGGAGAGAGGCAGAGAGAGAGAGAGAGAGAGAGAGAGAATATAAATTAAACAATTCTGATCAATCACTACCCGAATTGAAACTAATATGTTCTAGTGATTTTGAATAGTTTTTAAATCGTTACATCCATACGAAATACAAATGGTGACAATTATGCCTATGAAACTGGTTTAACAAAACTTCGTTCACCTGACGATTGGTTCACAGACAAATGGTTCATGTACAACAGCCAGGCAGACAACATGAATAGTGTGATGATTTCTGTTTATCTATTTCTTGGTAATACTTTTCATGTTAATAATTGATCAAATATCATCACAGGCCGGAGATAATATGAATGACTTGAACACACACTCACAAGAAACATCTCTGTGTTCTCTTTGAACTTCTTCAATAAACGTGTTCCAATTACACATAGAAGTAGATTCTCCATTCAATAACAACTTGACTTGAATATCTGCATAAAATGAAACTTTCTAATACTACAACTTTAACTGATATAACTTTATACAAATATAACTTGCTGATATAACGTAAAGATACAACAACCAATATAACTTCAACTTCAACTGTACCCGCAAACTCATTCTAACACAAGACGTTACTAAGCAAAGACCGTTACTATGCGAGAACCCCGACTAACCAACTTTCCCCTAATTTATATTTTTCTCAATCGTACTTTGCAGAATCATAGAAGCTTCTCATCTTATTATTTGTAGTAATTGTGACCTTCTAGAAGCTGACGTCTGCTATTTTTTCCCCTTAACCTCTTTCTCTGATTGGATGACTATAATTAACTTGTTTACTCTGGTCATCTCTGACTTGACCTGGGCTTCTAGAAACTGGTCGAATTAGGTCACAGTCTTGACTCGTGACAAATATATCCCTCATGAAGGTATAAACAAATAATGATTTACATTAATTAATATAATCATCACTAAGATAGCAGTAGAAAATCATGTACAAAATGAGTCAAAGATTGAGATTGTATGTATCTGTTTTTCTCCCATTTAAACACAGTATAAGTGGATCTAGATCTGTAACTTAAATCTGGTATATCTCAAGATGGAATCACAATATACCCCCCCCCCTCAGAAAGTATCACAGAGATGACACAGCTTATTCCATTGGATAAACATTCTCTCTCTCTACACACACGCACACACCCTCCTCGCTTTATTTTCTTTAAGTCTTACATTTCTTATCTTCCCATCTGGAGATTTCTGACCAATGTTTGCACACGGAATTTACCCCCCCCCCCAAAAAAAAAAAGCAATCCATTTATTTTTGGTCTTAGCGCTGTCCCCAACCCGGCCCTGACCAACTTTCTCCATAACTAAAGTAAGTGACACCGCCACCAAGATTAGACGCTGGCCTGGAGGCAGACTCCACAGAACAAACTTCAGTCATTAGCACGAAATGAATAAATTATTGATTGCCCAAGTCTGACAAACATTTTTTTTTAATTTTTATTTCGAAATGTAATCCACGCAGAATTTTGCATCAAGCTGACCAAAAAAAAAATTCTTGGTGAAATTAATCTTTAAACTAAATAGTACTCTTGCTTCCAGGTTGAAATGAGCTCTTCTATTTTAGAGATGCATGGATTATACATTTTTTTAAAATCTTTGTGCTTGATTATAATTTTAAGGAAGTATTCCGCGCGGATTAATATCCATATATAAATATTTCTTTGGCATCAGATTTATGGTTAAAAAAATAAATTATAAGCTTGTGAGCGAAATGAAAATAAAATTGTGGAAAAGGTATAATCTATATATATATAATTCTCTTCTTGGCTCAAGAGTTTGGACGAGAAGATGAAGTAAAGGAAAGATCACTCTTTTGTTTCTGCGGATAGAGTTATCCCACGAACTTTACGAGCCTTGCGTGTAGCGAAGTCATACAGCGTATCATGAAAATTTTATTTCCTACATAAAGCACGATCAATAGCAAACATTAGCAAATTCTGCAATCTTACTACGAGAATTGTTGAACTCAAGTAATTCTTTATTGGTTTGAGGCGCGAGAAGCTTCTTTCACCAGATTACACAATTACGGGATTTTGCCGTTTTTTTTATCGCGCGTAGGATTGGCATTTTCCTTATTGAATGACACCCCAAAATGACAAATGTTATGTATATATTTCAGGAGATTCGTATGAGTTTTTTAAGGATGTTAATAAATTCCAGATATTTCCAGGACTTTTTCGTATATTCGCAATTTCAGGAGATTTCCAGGAGCTCCTGGTAAATCGACAGGAGGCAGCGGGAAATCTGTTATAAGTTGTACAATGGTTTAATTTAATAATTTATGCGCCTAGAATTAGTGCGGGTCCTATGAAAGTGCGGGGCCCACTGCAGTCATCTAAGGCGGTCCTGCAATATATGGGGTGTATGCTACGCTGCCGGTCGACTAGTAAGTTATAAATGTCGTATTTTGTATTGTCTTAATTTTACCAGTTGGTTTTATAACAAGGAGATTTGGTGGATTATGTAAAAAAAAAGCATAGTGGATTAGTGATTCTAAGTAGCGTGGAGTAGCAGGTTGGATTAGTGATTCTAAGTAGCGTGGAGTAGCATGTTGGATTAAAGGTACAGCGAAGAATGGTAAATAATGAGAACACTTCGAAAGTGAAGTAAAAATTGTTGTAGAAACTACTTGCATTGAGAATTGAGACAGTCCCTTTGGTTTACCTGTCTCTATTGGACACAAACATTTGGGGATGGAAATAAGGACAACCAAGTCTAAGTATGTTCACTTTTCCTTTTGTTCCTTTAATTACAAAAAAGATATACTGCACGGATTATACGGACCTGTACTCCAATCATTGTTGTCATAGAATCTTAAGCCAGTTTTTGGTATAATGTAGAAAACAACAACTCTATAACAAGTGCATCATTCCAGATGATTAGATCGACAAGAAAAATGATGAGGTCTAAAGAAAATTAGAAAACAAAAAAATGTACAAAAGAATATATACCTCTGTCACTATTATAATACACAATATGAAATGAAATGATATCAAACTATGAAAACAAATGTCTAAGTAAGAAATCAATAAATAGATTGAACCAATGCATGACATTTGATCGTAAAGCAATCCACTGCCTTTCACTCCAGACATTATCACAGTGCTTACATAGGCCCCCACCTGTCCAGCAAACGTTACCCAGGTGAAACAACACGAGGTCTGGAGGTACAAGTTTCGCCACAAGACCCACCAGAAGAATAGACCAACCACAGGCAAGAGGCCACGCACACACACACGGACATACAAAGATTTACTCACTATAAACAGCTTCAGGTGAGCAAATATGTCCAGAAAGGTAAGACAAAGTAAGGGGGAGACAGAGAGACAGAGAGAGAGAGAGAGAAAGATGTGATATTTTATTAGCTTCTAAAGTAACTTTATTACGTGACGTCTGGGAAAAGGGGGCGGGGGAGAAGGGTAATATAAAATTGAGTAGATTTTTAACAAAACAAAAAAACATGCACTTTATGCATATTTAATGTTATTATTATCATCACAATTGTTGTTTTTTTTTCTTTTTGTTTGTTTTGTTTTGTTTTGCTTTGTGTTTTGATCTACATGCAGAAAGATACGGACAGTAAGAGAAAGAGACATACAGAAAAAGTGCTCAATATAGGTCAGTTCCCAGTGGCCGTATTGTCAAATACTTTCAGGAACGACTAAATTGACAGGCTAACAGACGACATTGATTTTTTTCTTTTGTTTGTGTTTTGGTTTCTTATCTTGTAGTTTCACAACAAGGCCAGGCGAATTACTGGGATATGCGATAGGGATAACTGAGAGAGGAATGGGATAAAGTAGAGATGCGATGTTTCATTTCGATAACTTACGAATAAGGCGATAGGTGGTAGGTTTTATTAAATCGTGGCATTATACGAATAAGTCTGGTGAATAACCTTACAGAGAATAGTGAATAACCTTACTGTCAAAGAGAGAGATGTGGAAAGAGGGGGAGAGATGTGGAGAGAGAGAGAGGGAGAGGGATGTGGAGAGAGAGAGGGAGAGAGATGTGGAGAGAGAGGATGAGAGAAGTGGAGAGCGACAGGGAGAGAGATATGGAGAGAGATGTGGAGAGAGAGAGAGAGGAAGAGAGATGTGGAGAGCGAGAGAGATGACATGAAGGGCGAGAGAGATGTGGATAGCAAGGGAGAGAGATGTGGAGAGAGATGGAGAGATGTGGAGAGAGAGATGTGGAAAGAGAGGGAGAGATGTGGAAAGAGAGATGTGAAGAGATGTGGAGAGAGAGAGATGTGGAGAGAGAGATGTGGAGAGAGATGTGGAGAGAAAGATGTGAAGAAATGTGGAGAGAGAGATGTGGAGAGAGATGTGGAGAGAGAGATGTGGAGAGAGAGATGTGGAGAGAGAGATGTGGAGAGAGAGGGAGAGAGATGTGGAGAGAGAGAGAGAGATGTATGGAGAGAGAATAATAGGGTAAAAGAATGGTGAGAAGGATAGAGAGAGGAAGGGTGAGAAGGATAGAGAGAGGAAGGGTGAGAAGGATAGAGAGAGGACGGGCGAGAAGGATAGAGAGAGGAAGGGTGAGAAGGATAGAGAGAGGAAGGGCGAGAAGGATAGAGAGAGGAAGGGTGAGAAGGATAGAGAGAGGAAGGGTGAGAAGGATAGAAAGAGGAAGGGCGAGAAGGATATAGAGAGGAAGGGCGAGAAGGATAGAGAGAGGAAGGGTGAGAAGGATAGAGAGAGGAAGGGTGAGAAGGATAGAGAGAGGAAGGGCGAGAAGGATAGAGAGAGGAAAGGGTGAGAAGGATAGAGAGAGGAAGGGTGAGAAGGATAGAGAGAGGAAGGGCGAGAAGGATAGAGAGAGGAAGGGTGAGAAGGATAGAGAGAGGAAGGGTGAGAAGGATAGAGAGAGGAAGGGCGAGAAGGATAGAGAGAGGAAGGGTGAGAAGGATAGAGAGAGGAAGGGCGAGAAGGATAGAGAGAGGAAGGGTGAGAAGGATAGAGAGAGGAAGGGTGAGAAGGATAGAGAGAGGAAGGGCGAGAAGGATAGAGAGAGGAAGGGTGAGAAGGATATAGAGAGGAAGGGTGAGAAGGATAGAGAGAGGAAGGGTGAGAAGGATAGAGAGAGGAAGGGCGAGAAGGATAGAGAGAGGAAGGGTGAGAAGGATAGAGAGAGGAAGGGCGAGAAGGATAGAGAGAGGAAGGGTGAGAAGGATAGAGAGAGGAAGGGCGAGAAGGATAGAGAGAGGAAGGGTGAGAAGGATAGAGAGAGAAAGGGCGAGAAAGATAGAGAGAGGAAGAGCGAGAAGGATAGAGAGAGGAAGGGTAAGAAGGATAGAGAGAGGAAGGGTGAGAAGGATAGAGAGAGGAAGGGTAAGAAGGATAGAGAGAGGAAGGGTGAGAAGGATAGAGAGAGGAAAGGTGAGAAGGATAGAGAGAGGAAGGGTGAGAAGGATAGAGAGAGGAAGGGCGAGAAGGATAGAGAGAGGAAGGGTGAGAAGGATAGAGAGAGGAAGGGCGAGAAGGATAGAGAGAGGAAGGGTGAGAAGGATAGAGAGAGGAAGGGTGAGAAAGATAGAGAGAGGAAGGGTGAGAACGATAGAGAGAGGAAGGGTGGGAAGGATAGAGAGAGGAAGGGTGAGAAGGATAGAGAGAGGAAGGATGAGAAGGATAGAGAGAGGAAGGGCGAGAAGGATAGAGAGAGCAAGGGCGAGAAGGATAGAGAGAGGAAGAGCGAGAAGGATAGAGAGGAAGGGCGAGAAGGATAGAGAGAGGAAGAGCGAGAAGGATAGAGAGAGAGGAAGGGTGGGAAGGATAGAGAGAGGAAGAGCGAGAAGGATAAAGAGAGGAAGGGTGAGAAGGATAGAGAGAGGAAGGGTGAGAAGGATAGAGAGAGGAAGGGTGAGAAGGATAGAGAGAGGAAGGGCGAGAAGGATAGAGAGAGGAAGGGTGAGAAGGATAGAGAGAGGAAGGGTGAGAAGGATAGAGGAAGGGTGTGAAGGATAGAGAGAGGAAGGGCGAGAAGGATAGAGAGAGGAAGGGTGAGAAGGATAGAGAGAGGAAGGGTGAGAAGGGTAGAGAGAGGAAGGGTGAGAAGGATAGAGAGAGGAAGGGTGAGAAGGATAGAGAGAGGAAGGGTGAGAAGGATAGAGAGAGGAAGGGTGAGAAGGATAGAGAGAGGAAGGGTGAGAAGGATAGAGAGAGGAAGAGCGAGAAGGATAGAGAGAGGAAGAGCGAGAAGGATAGAGAGAGGAAGGGCGAGAAGGATAGAGAGAGGAAGGGCGAGAAGGATAGAGAGAGGAAGGGCGAGAAGGATAGAGAGAGGAAGGGTGAGAAGGATAGAGAGAGGAAGGGTGAGAAGGATAGAGAGAGGAAGGGTGAGAAGGATAGAGAGAGGAAGGGTGAGAAGGGTAGAGAGAGGAAGGGTGAGAAGGATAGAGAGAGGAAGGGTGAGAAGGATAGAGAGAGGAAGGGTGAGAAGGATAGAGAGAGGAATGGTGAGAAGGATAGAGAGAGGAATGGTGAGAAGGATAGAGAGAGGAAGGGTGAGAAGGGTAGAGAGAGGAAGGGTGAGAAGGATAGAGAGTGGAAGGGTGAGAAGGATAGAGAGAGGAAGGGTGAGAAGGGTAGAGAGAGGAAGGGTGAGAAGGGTAGAGAGAGGAAGGGTGAGAAGGATAGAGAGAGGAAGGGTGAGAAGGATAGAGAGAGGAAAGGTGAGAAGGATAGAGAGAGGAAGGGTGAGAAGGATAGAGAGAGGAAGGGTGAGAAGGATAGAGAGAGGAAGGGTGAGAAGGATAGAGAGAGGAAGGGTGAGAAGGATAGAGAGGAAGGGTGAGAAGGATAGAGAGAGGAAGGGTGAGAAGGATAGAGAGAGGAAGAGCGAGAAGGATAGAGAGAGGAAGAGCGAGAAGGATAGAGAGAGGAAGGGCGAGAAGGATAGAGAGAGGAAGGGTGAGAAGGATAGAGAGAGGAAGTGTGAGAAGGATAGAGAGAGGAAGGGCGAGAAGGATAGAGAGAGGACGGGCGAGAAGGGTAGAGAGAGGAAGGGCGAGAAGGATAGAGAGAGGAAGGGTGAGAAGGATAGAGAGAGGAAGGGTGAGAATGATAGAGAGAGGAAGGGCGAGAAGGATAGAGAGAGGAAGGGCGAGAAGGATAGAGAGAGGAAGGGCGAGAAGGATAGAGAGAGGAAGGGTGAGAAGGATAGAGAGAGGAAGGGTGAGAAGGATAAAGAGAGGAAGGGCGAGAAGGATAGAGAGAGGAAGGGTGAGAAGGATAAAGAGAGGAAGGGTGAGAAGGATAGAGAGAGGAAGGGTGAGAAGGATAGAGAGAGGAAGGGTGAGAAGGATAGAGAGAGGAAGGGTGAGAAGGATAAAGAGAGGAAGGGCGAGAAGGATAGAGAGAGGAAGGGTGAGAAGGATAGAGAGAGGAAGGGTGAGAAGGATAGAGAGAGGAAGGGTGAGAAGGATAGAGAGAGGAAGGGTGAGAAGGATAGAGAGAGGAAGGGCGAGAAGGATAGAGAGAGGAAGGGCGAGAAGGATAGAAAAAAAGCAGAAGCGTAGAGAGAGAGACAGAGAAGGAGAGAGAGGGAGAGAGAGAGAAGGAGAGAGATGAGAGAGTGTGTATTCTAAAGCTAAAAAGGAAATTAATCAGGCGGTCTTAAGGATTGACTATGAAATATAGAAAGGGTAAAGAGGTGTGAGTTTAGCTGTACTAAGATATCCATCTAAGGTGAAGGTTGATAAAAGCCTCAATGAAAGAGTCCATGACATTGAAGAATGTCGTGTTCGATCTACATTGTTTTGTTTTGTCTTGAAAACGAGGTTGCAACACCCGACACTGGAACCAGTACCAGGGAAAACGTGTTTGTGTTGTTCTGTTTTTGTTATTTAAGCTTCAAAACGAGTTTAGGGGAAAACGGGAGAATGTTGCTGAAGGGGCAGGTAATCGTCGTCTATTTAGCACGGATGCCGCTGATTACGTCATCAAAATGAGGGGCGGATGGAGGGGTTGACGTGAGGCACATCTTAATTGAGTCTCTTCCGAGTGAGTAAATAGGGAGGTACTTGCGTTTGTATTGTGGGGGTTGGCCTGGAAGGGGGGGGGGCTACTAGGACGTTTTAACAATGTAGACTGTTACTCTTAAGTTTTTGAAGAATGGATAAAGAAGGTCTCCTTTTTTTTTTCTAAAATTAGTGATTGGTTTAAAGGAAGAGGGCATTTTCCCATATCGAGAGGGGTGTGTAAGACCTCCAACTTCGACACAGTCTAGGGAAATCAGGATATAAAGGGGGGTGGGGGGCGGTCAAAGGAAAGAGTTAATGTACTGGTTGGGATTACATGAGCTTCGGGTTGAAAGAGAACTTTAGACCAAAAAGACTACAAGGAAGACAACTCTAGGAATAGAATTATCCGATTAAAGGTCGACAATTTCTTTGCATTCTATTTTTTTTTTTATCAACAACGGGTGAGGAGTGTGACAAATACAAAGCATAGGCAGTCAAAGACTTATATAACAATTAGACAAACAGTGACTAATTGAATAAAGGTTAGTTGGTTGCTATAAAAACTCTTGACTTTGAATTCAATTGTAGTTGGGTTGTTGTTTTTTTCGATGAAAACATGAACCATTCTAGAGTAGTTCGGTTAGTGATTGAGACAAAATAACAATCCAACGAAATACTGGCACATATTTATATATTAGCTCTGAACTGTCGTCTTAATAGTCACGAGTTCGTACCCTGCCCGCCATCTTCCCCTTCCTTTCAGCGGCATTGCGCTAGGATGTAATCATCTTCTAGTCCAAAGGACCATCCAAAACATGTCAAACAAAATAAAGTCTCAAAGCGTCTTTGACGAATCAACAATGAACCTCACACAGTCATGCACATATCCACTCACACACATATCCACTCACACACATATCCACTCACACACATATCCACTCACACACATAATCAGCTAATTTTTCTCCTTACCAGACGACCATGTCAAAAAAAAAAATAAAAAAACGCGCCAGTAATCAGCTCTCTCATTTCAGTTTCTTTTTTTTTTTTCCCGCCCTGGACTTTTAATTTTATTTGTTATCATTTGAAATCACGGCATCTTGAGAGATTAATGCAGGGGCGTGGAGCGCGAGGTCGTGTGTAGAGGGAATAAAGGTGGGACACGAGAGGAAAGGGGGGGGCACGGTGTCAAGACAAACACAACACTTGAGAGTCATTTCCCCAAAGACCACGTGAAACGGACGTGAAGCTGTCATCGCGCGGCATTTCTGGACACTGTTCTGCACTCGCAGGGCAGGATTCCCTGATGGCCAATGACGTCACTTGGTGGTGCTTTGTGCTATCTGAAACTCCACAGATTTCAAGTTAGAATATAAGACTGCGCAATGAAACAGCTTGATTTTTTAAGCGGGTCTTACAATCATACCATTCATTCACAGACAAACTATCTTTTTGTTAGCTGCCAGAATTTGAACTGACAAAATTAGTTGTTATAAAAATCTTGCTACTTGGAATTTTCCAGATGAACTTAACAAACACTTAATAGAACTTCAATCTTGCCAACTCAAAATACTAATTAAGCATCAAACGGGAATAGTTTAGACAATGGATTCCGGAATGCTAAAAAGTGTGGCCACAAAATTAAAAATACAACTTTAAATTAAAAAAAAAAAAACAGCTTTATAAACAGATTTAAGATTAAGCGCTTACAAATTTATTTATTTTTCTAAGAAAACTTTAAATCCAAAACTTCTGAATTCAACCTTACGGATTAAATCAGTAGCCACTGACCATTACGAAGGCAGCATACAGTGTAACTAGCAGCAAACAGTGTAACTAGCAGCATACAGTGTAACTAGCAGCATACTGTGTTTCAATCAAGCAATAATTGCGAAGATGTAATCCCAGACTGAATGTTCCTGTAGATTGCTATGTGGGCAAAAACGTTCCGGCCATACATTATGCCCATCGCTTTCGTCTCATTGCTATGACGTGAACCATAGTCGCCATAGGACTGAAGGCGGCCAACATTTAGTCTAAGAACCGCCTACTTTTCTAGACATGTTCCAGTGAGTACAATTTGTCTACGGTGGAGGAAGTCCAAAAGTTCTGCGAAATTCTGTTTGAACCTTTTTCGTCGACAATGAGCGATAACGTGTACTTACCAGAACATTCATCTTTCACGGGATGTTATGTGCACATCGCGGATGGACAGATTCGTCGTAGCAGCTAGTAGAACAGAGCAAAGTGGGTATTTTCTTGGAAGTAGATCTTTGTCTAGCAAAAAATGTACTGCACGGCCTCGATGTGCTTCATGCAGAAGAGATTGCACAAATTAGGAGATCAGATTCTCTAAGAACTCAAATGATGTCACTCAGTCGAATAAAATGGTTCGTTAGGCCCGATATATTTGAACGGGACTTACAAAGTAGGTCAATCAAGTGAAACCTAATGAAAGAAATGGAAGTTTATTGTCAAGTCATTCACGTGGACGTCCAGCGTCCCTGACCGCAGAGCCTGAGACGTGAAATGAAAACATTTCGGTTGAATAATTAATACTATCATTCAAGGTTAAATTAGCGGCAAAGACGTGAGTTTATATTTGGCTCCTGATGTTCTATGCACGGGCGCTCAGTTCCGTAAGCTTGTTATTGTCAGATATGGTAATGGAAATAAACATTCAACTACCTATTAGCTATATAATGGTTTCAAAGGCATGCGTGTCAAATAGCCTCTACTACCTCGTCGAGATGTCCAAAGTGTTTCGAGGTAAGTCCCTTTTTATAAACATTTGACCCGTGAAAGGCTTGTGTCCATTGGCCAGAATGAAGGATTAGGTCTTCACCGACCCATCTGTCTGGAGGCCTCGGTCAACTAGATGATCATTTAATCACATCCTTTCGTTCATGGGTCACAGTCCCTTGATCCAATGCAATGGCTTTACCCATCCCACGCGAGGCCGAAGGCCGAGCCCACGAGGGAACGCTTTAAATTCCTATACTGTACCATCGCGTTCCGTGGAGGAAGAATCATCCCCGCTTGTATGGATTGGACAGGTAGGCAAGCGTTTGTCACATCCTTACCACGTGCAGGTACACTCGCTCACTCGCTAGAGCATAACTGTGGTAGTCTACTGTAGTCATGTGATGTGACATTAATGTGAGGTGTATACATGATTTAGTAACGACAGCAAGTATATGTATATATATATATATATATATATATATATATATATATATATAGAGAGAGAGAGAGAGAGAGAGAGAGAGAGAGAGAGAGAGAGAGAGAGAGAGAGAGAGAGAGAGAGAGAGACAGACAGACAGACAGACAGACAGTTAGATAGATAGATAGATAGATAGATAGATAGATAGATAGATAGATATTCTTCAGCCCATCTTACTGATTTGATTGTTGTTTTAAATTTAGCAGTCATTGCTCTCAGGCGAAAAAAAAAAAAGAATAAAGAAAACAAAATTTCCGAATTCTTGTATTGGGTGGGTGGGTGGGGGGGGGGGGGAAACTACACTGCTATTATATCCAGGAGTGTTATGCAAATTTCAGGCCAACGTTTTGGGCTCTCCAGAGCCTGTCCTGTCCATTTAGCCAAAGCTCTACTGGATTTCGGAAACAGGACACTCCATCAGATTGACCGCTGGACGTGAACAACTTGACATACAGGAGGAGGGGAGCCTATCTCTCCCTCGCCCCTTCCCCTCCCCACACCACCACAGCAACTTTCCCCTCTTTTTATCCCCGTAACCACTTCGCATACTTTAGTTGAGTCCCGAGGGGGGGGGGGAGCTGTAAAATAGTATGAGGAAGAAGAAGAATGTTAGTACGTTCGAGGGGGGGGGGGGTTAGAGTATTGTAGAGGATAACTTAATGTGAGGTCGGATCTGATTGGATCATTAGATCCTGGATTTGATTGGTCCGTCAACACGAGTACAGTTGTTCACTAAATACTTCAAACCACTTAGATATATTGGAAGTTGACATCTTCGAAAATAGCCACGGAGTAGCTGTCTGGAACTCTTCTGCTGTGAAAAGCACTTTTAGAATCCGAAGTCACCTTCATTTTAAAACAACGCTGACGCGTGTTTCGGGTGTCGTGAGTTAATGTGCCACGATTTTCTTTTTATTAGAAACAGTAAGACTTGGGGGGGAGGGGGGCAAAACTGTGAAGCCTTATTGTACTTTTAGAATTGTCACCAGAATTAGACAAACAGTAGAGCCGAGAAAATACAAAAACAAAAGCGAAGACGTTGTTTTTTTTAAACTTTTTTAGATGAAATCTACACTGAAGAATATCAGTCTAGTCCAATGTTAGTAACTAATCCAATGTTAGTAACTAGTCCAATGTCAGTAACTAGTGCAAATGTCAATAACTATTCCAATGTCAGTAGCTAATACTATATCAATCATTAGTCCGATATTAGTAACAAGTCCAAAACGAGCAACTAGCCCAACCCACTGTAGCTAGTCCAATATAATTAACTAGTCCAATACCAGACAATAGTCCGATATCATGAACTAGTCCAATACCAGACAATAGTCCGATATCATGAACTAGTCCAATACCAGACAATATTCCATTTCAGTAATTTGTCAGAAATCAGCAAGTAGTCTTTGTTTTATATTATACTAATTCTAGGTGTATAAATTATAAAATTAAACCATATTATAACTTAAAACAGATTTCAAACTAAAGAAGAATTACTTGAGGTCAACAATTGTCAAAGATTTGATCGAAACATTTGGTAATTCTTGCTATTGAGCGTGATCTATGTAGGAAACAGAATTATTACGATATACTGTATGACTTTGCTACACGCAAGGCTCGTAAAGTAATTCTGTACGTAGTAAAGAATGATTAAAATGCATAGACGAATTTATTTTCTAATAGAAACTTTTAAATTTCACTTATAATCCGCTTCCCTACCCAAACTTGGCTCCGCGAAAACCGTTTCACATAGGGCCCCACAATTGTTAAGTCCGGCCCTGCTATTTAGTGACCTGTAAATATACATAGTAGATTACTTGTTCTCTTTCCATGTCTTCTTGGTTACAATGGTTAAGTCCGGCGCTGCTATTTAGTGTTTGTAAAATGTTTGCTTGTAAAATGTTTTACATGTTTCGGATGTTCCTTCAGAGTAGACGATAGTTTACTTCCTAGTCCAAACCTCCCGCAGGACGATGGGGGACGAGACAGTCCAGCGCGCAAACCGCACGACCAGGCAGCCATCCGTAGTGCAGGGTGAAAAAATACTTGTTCCCCCCCCCCTCTTTTTTTTCCTGAGCCGTGCTCTCTGTCGCCTCGATAGTTACTACACCCCCCTCTTGTGTTCCTGAGCCGTGCTCTCTGTCGCCTCGATAGTTACTACACCCCCCTCTTGTGTTCCTGAGCCGTGCTCTCTGTCACATCGATAGTTACTACACCCCCCTCTTGTGTTCCTGAGCCGTGCTCTCTGTCGCCTCGATAGTTACTTCAGAGTATATTACCTCCCCCCCCCCTCTTTTTTACGTGAGGTAGAAATAAAAAAAAAAGTGATATTTCTTGGTTACAACGGTCCGGCCCCTGCTATTTTGTGAATACTTGTTCTCCCCCCCCCCTCTTGTTTTTTTCGTGGGGTGACTATCTGCAGAAATAAGAGAGTGATCTTTCCTTTACTTCTTGCTCGTCCAAACTGTTGAGCGAAGAAGACAATTATATGTATAGATACACAACAAAAAAACAAAACCATAACTGTGATGAAAATACTTGAGTTTGTAAAAATGAAATACCCAGAACTACTCAATATCTACACAGATCTATATCTTAGGAGACAACAAGAAAGAACGCTGCCACAGACGACTTGAACGCTGGGCTTGAAGAAATCAGAAAATTGAATCGTAATATTAGAAAGGAATGTACGTTTGGGAAACAACGAAACACAAAATAGTGCTTCATCTTCTGCTCAGACACTTCATCCATAGACATTGATTAATTTCAATGGACACACAGATAGCAGTGTCCAAGTGTGTCGTGAATCAAAGGAGGCGTTCATACGTAAGTACAAAATAAAAACAAAAAATAATAAACACACAGATGAACTAATAACAAAAAATAATAAACACACAGATGAACTTATAACAAAAAATAATAAACACACAGATGAACTAATAACAAAAAATAATAAACACACAGATGAACTTATAACAAAAAATAATAAACACACAGATGAACTAATAACGAAAAATAATAAACACACAGATGAACTAATAACAAAAAATAATAAACACACAGATGAACTAATAACAAAAAATAATAAACACACAGATGAACTAATAACAAAAAATAATAAACACACAGATGAACTAATAACAAAAAATAATAAACACACAGATGAACTAATAACAAAAAATAATAAACACACAGATGAACTAATAACAAAAAATAATAAACACACAGATGAACTAAAAACAAAACAAAATCAAATATTGATGGATCGTTTGGTGGAACTTACAGGACATCAAAGAAAGCATTAGCAACATAATTTGTATTTTATTTTCATTTGTTGTAGCGTTACAACTACAAGTTATACACAGAGATATAAAATCACAGAATTTCTAAAGCACGAGAACGCCACGAACGCTCTCCAATACATACACATAGCAAGCACACACATAGCAAGCACACGCATAGCAGCACACACACATAGCAAGCACACACACATAGCAAGCACACACTTAGGATGCACACATATAGCCCAAATGGATAGAACAACAAACACATAAATAAAACACTACAACTTAGACAACAAAATATCTATTCACATAGATCTCTTCATTCATCTCAGCATTATGGATTTTCATCTAAGGCGGGAAAGTTATAAATAACAGGGTTTTTTTTATGTATCCGGTGTACAGGATATAAGAACCGCTGCCTAGCTGTATTTTGAAGGTATATATATATATGTCTATGGTATAGATCTATAATAGCTTTTTAAGCATTTTTTTAGCACTGCACAATTAAATGTTCAACACTCTTCTCCTGGTAGCCTATTTTTGTTGGTTAATATTGAAGTTCCATTTACCCCCCCCCCCTCCCCGCTTGATATTATTTTGTTAATAGTAAAAGTCTTCACTAACGTAAGCTCAATTTTTATTGGCAGACGGTACATCTCCCTTCTCAATTCCCAACTGTAGCATGAAAGTATGCGTTCATTTCGATTGAACAAGGCAGCACTGTGATAGTTGGGTATTTTCTTTTAGCTTTGGGTAGTTCGGATTCTAATTACCTCGCGATATGGAAATATTTTCACAGAAGACAATGAAAACAAAAAAAAAAAAATTCTGAGATTTGTTTAAATGTATCTTTTCATTGAGCAAAGCAAAGCGTTGGGAATTGCATTTCTAATGTATACTGTCCAGCACTAGGATATGGCTAGCAAAGCGACTGTTCTCATAAACAATCACTACCCCCCTACCCAATAACAGTTGGCTACATATCAGGGACGTTTTCACCTCCGAAGTCCGAGCCTTCCATCGAGATTGGAACTCGGATTTGAAACTGTGTATGCGCTACCACTTCGCCACCAGGCCACCATTTTGAAACTCCGTGTCTAAGTGAACGATGTAAACATTTAAGGATCCTCCAGAGTTGAGTCATGTTTTCTAAAAATCCGCAACACCTGCATAGTGTCCACCAAAAAATGATATTTTGTTTCCATCTGAAGTAATAATAAATATACTCAGAAAGACACAAAGATAAAGGGACATTCCTCGTTCCTTATGCTAGGACAAATTGGTACAAAAGCTCTTTCTTCCCTAGCTATTAGAACATGGAATGGGTTGCCTAAGCTAGCCAGGAAAACCAGTGACTTGGCGGAGTTTAGGTCATTGGTTAATATGCATGACTGAATGCATGACGTCTAGGACATAATCATGTTCTTTTTTGAAGTAACGTCTGTAGTATATAAGATAAGAAGATCATCATCAACAACATCATCATCCGTTTTACGAGTTTCTCGTGGATCATAGGGCCTCAGTAAGAGCACGCCGCTAACCACTTTCTCTTGCAAGTCGTTTTAGTTGCTTCCCAGCTCTTTCCGGCCTTCTCAGCTTCATCTGGTCATAAGTCTCCTTTGTGGAGATCTTCTCGGGCGTCTGACTATGTTTAGTGGTTGTATTTCTGCTTGGGTTTCTGTAAGATTTTTTTTCCATAGACAGTTTGTTAGTCTATGGCACTATCCTTATGGCAGGGGAAAGGGTGGTGCAACTTTTGTCTAGCCCCTTTTTCTAACAGAACTGTCTAGCTTGGTGGTACCTGCCAGGGATGATGTATAGCTCTAAGATCAATGGACAAGCAAACTGTCACACAGAGGCAAGGTCTGTGCATCAGATGAGAGCATCTAAGGTGCGATACTGGAGAAACGTTTATGACGTCAGAAAGGAAGTAAAAGCCTGAAAGACGATTTCCTAGGATTTGAACTCTGGCTCTTCGGATGCAGATTTTTCTTTTGTTATCATGACGCCATATCATAAAGAAAAAATAACTTTAAAAATAAATAAAAATAATATAACGATTAATCTTTTCACATTTCTTTTGTTTAGTTCAATCTTTCCACCTCTAATTCTCTCTCTCTCTCTCTCTCTTTTCTGCCCTATTTGCCGTTACCTGCACGAGCTTGTTTGACGTCAATGCCATCTGCGCGGTCTATTGTTATTTCGAGGTTCTACAACAAGCCCCGTGCGAGATGAGCTCTCACAAGGATGAGCTCTCGTAAGGCTCACCTTCCCCCCCCCCACATATATATACACACATGTGGGCATGCGCCATTGACGGTGTGAAAGCACGAAAAGCAATATTTTGACTTCTGAAAACCTTAGTGCCATCATGCCTTACATTCCGTCTGAGAGCCAATGACTTCAATAGGCTTAATAAATTATCTTCGCATTCATCTGCCTTGTAAATCTGAATTATAATGCAGTGTACGTCAACAGTTCCAGCTGGTTCATTTGATAGCTTATGTTGAACAAGTCAATCTTATGTTTTTATTTCCAATGCCTCAGAGCCCTACATCTTGACTTTCCAACACGTGAGTCGTTTGCACCGAACATGTTTTATTAATGTATTAGACCAATCTCCGAATTTTGTTACAATTCCTCCTTCTAGCTTGCAAAATTCTGTATAGGAAACATGTAAAATAAAATATTTTTTGGTAAAGACTTCAAGACTATTCCTCTTTTATGTAGATGGCAATCTTTTTTTTTTTAAATGAATAATGAATGATAGATTTAACAAAAAAGAAAACCTCGACAACAGAAAGATGTCTGGTGCCGACAAAGGTAGAACAAAGGTAAGTGTCGTGATTAAAGATTGTATAAACCTATTACAACTACTATACCAGCCTTTTGAACAACCAGGAAACAAAAAATTAATTAATGAGCTAATCGATGAAATTTAAAAATCAAAACTGACATTAAACTGACAGAAATTAAAAACAAAAAAAGGAAAGAACATTAGATCCTATTTACTAGACAGTTTTTGTTTCTACATATCCTTTTTTTTGTTTAAATCGGCTTTTCATCCTGAGCCAGTGTATTACATACAACTTGCAGTGATATTCACAATCAGAATTCCTTCATTATTTTACCTTTATGCCATTACTTCGATAAGTCTGGGCGAGTAATGAACAAGAATAGTAACCAAATAATTTCAAGGAACTCTTCGAGACTCCAACATCGACTCAGCTCAATACTTTCTTCATTAAATCAGCTCATCATATGAAGTCATAAACGCTATTATCTGTCGACGTGGGACATTAAATCGCTCAAGACTTATGGGCGTTATTGTTATCTTAAAGCACTTTAACTGAGACAGATTCATTAAGGATGAAAGACAGTAATTAGCTTCAATTGATGTAGGCGTCTGCTCCTCTGGCAAGGTAAAAGTTCTGCTGTACTACAGCGCCCTTTCACTCATTACCTATACAGTTTAATTGACGGCTTTTATCAGTTGAAGACATCAACGTTGGACCTGAATAAGGCAACTCTATACATTATAGTTTATGCCCATCTAAATCATCACTTGACTTCTACTGACATGAAATATGGCACGCGGCAGTAGGTCTAAATGTGACACCTGGACTGACATGAAATATGGCACGCGGCAGTAGGTCTAAATGTGACACCTGGACTGACATGAAATATGGCACGCGGCAGTAGGTCTAAATGTGATACCTGGACTGACATGAAATATGGCACGCGGCAGTAGGTCTAAATGTGACACCTGGACTGACATGAAATATGGCACGCGGCAGTAGGTCTAAATGTGACACCTGGACTGACATGAAATATGGCACGCGGCAGTAGGTCTAAATGTGACACCTGGACTGACGTAATCAAATAAAGCTGACAATAAATTTTGAGACCTAAAGAAGAGCTGCCACCATAAAGACCAAGGATGAAGAAAAGATCACTTGAAAATATTCCAGCAGAAGACAAAGGTTTCTCCTCGATATATGAGAATATTCCCACGAAAGACAAAGGTGTCATCTCGCGGTATGAAAATATTCCCACAGAAGACAAAGGTATCATCTCGCGGTATGAAAATATTCCCACAGAAGACAATGGTGTCATCTGCGACAGAAATGTAGAATAAAAAAAAAATTGTTTTAACGAAAGGGAATGAATGGATGAAGATGAATGGAAAATGGTGAGATGATTCAACACACTCAAAGTCAGCCTCTGTGACAAAGTTGTAGTTCTTCGCGACGTTCAGACTTGGGTGGAGATCATTCTCTCTCGTTTTTTACGACACTATGTTTCGGGACAGTTTTGCACAGTGTTCTGGCTCGCATTTTGATTGTAGGATTAGTGAGTAGAACAGAGATATAACAATATGAAGTCTGCAAGAAGGTCAAATTAACCAAGTAAAATACTGCTCTCAGAATGTTCCGAGTGCAAAGACAATGCCTTGTTTTTTTTTGTTTTTTTTTTCAAGTTAACAAAAGCTAGTTGATATTATGTCATCCTTTGAATGAAGGTATGTTGCCTTTGCAGGGACAAACATTTGTGCATGCCAAATGCCACAGAATGACTGACGCAAGAGCCTCCCAACAATTCTAGGAAAAAAAAAAAAGGGGGGGAGGGTTGAACATCAAACACAGTTCATTGCACTTTTTTTTTTATATAACCCACCAACTTAGCCCCATCTCACCATCTTTTTTTTTTTAAAACTTCCTCTAAGCAAGCTTAACACAACTTAGACAACATCCACAGCTCGTGCCCAGTAAACAAAAGCACTCCATTGGGCAACTCACGTGCAGTCTCATTCAAGGAGCACAGCTGAGCGGGAGTAATTAAAGCTGGAAGACGTTAATTTATGTTTGGTTGAGGAGGGGGGGGGATTCGAAAAACAAAAAGGCAAAAGCGGAATTTTTCTATATACCTTCCCCCCCCCCACCCACCCGCCCACACTAGTTTCCCTGTGATACAGTATAGTATGTGATAAGTTCCTACGATCATGTGTAACGCAAGCTAACAAAATGTCGCTTAGAAATGGAATGTATTCTGAGTTATGGAATATCACCTCGGCACGCTTACACACAAACATATACATAGAGAATACAAGGTTTACAAGATCGAGCCGAGAGGAAGAGAGGGAGGGAGATGAGAGAAAATAAATATTACGAGAGAGAGAGACACGGAGAGTGAGAGAGAGAGAGAGAGAGAGACTGCTGGGTGATCATACAATCTTTGAATTAATTAATTAATAATTTATTTTATTTCATTCTTAGTATCTTTGAACTTGTAATCCACCTTAGCTTAGTACATTTTTTCAAAACTTTTTATATACAAAAAAAAATTTAACTAATTGGTTGGTTTTATTTTTATTGATTCGTGTGTTGTTATCGATTTTGTATTCAAAATTTGATAAAGATTAGATGAGTAGAAGTCATTGACCAAAGTATATGTTAGAGGAAACAAATAACGAACGACTGCCGTCATCTATCCCAGTATCTGAACTCCCTGATTCTTTCAATAGATTCTTCATTGGCAAGATTGAGCAAATCAGAAATGACATGCCATCACTCTCATCACAGCTTTTTAAAAAGCCAAATAAGTCATGTGACCTTGATCCCATTCTAACTTCCTTGCTCCTTGAATGTTTAGATGAGCTTGTACCCACAATTACAAACATTGTGAACAGTTCTAGGCCCAGTACTGTTCACTATGTATACATATCCACTCAGCGGTGTCATCGGCCAACGGCATCTTATACCACTTCTTTGCCGATGACTCACAGTTATACGATTCCTCAGTACCCTCAGAGGTGTCGCATCTGGCAGAGAAAATCAGTGGTACCGTTGCAAGGGTGAGTGATTGGATGGTTGAGAATAAGCTCAAGATGAACGAAGGCAAGACAGAAATAATAAGGATTGGCACTCGGAACAACGACTCAAAAGTCGAGAGCACAGATTCTCTTTTTATCACGAACTGCCAGGTTCCTTATGTCCATGTAGTGCGGAATCTTGGAGTTTTCTTCGACTCAACACTATCTTTCGACCCACACATAAGTCAGCTCAGCAAGGATCTTTATCTGCAGCTGCGCAGATTAGGCCAAATTCGACCATATTTAACAACGGAGTCAACAAAAAAGCTAGCTGTGGCATTCATACTTTCCCACCTTGACTACTGCAACACCGTGCTAGCAGGTATACCCGATGACAAATTAGCCAAGATGCAGCGTATACAGAACAACGCCGCTCGAATAGTCCTTAGAAAAACAAGACGAGATTCTGCTATTTCGCTCTTACGCACGTTCCATTGGCTCCCTGTGAAAGC
>JAZGLO010000718.1:285000-315000 GCA_036873155.1 Biomphalaria sudanica | reverse complement strand
ATGAACTCATTGGATAAATGTTTTTTATTGATTCACGTGTTGTCAACGACAATGAATAATTATGCAAAGTATTCACTTAATCCGAGAATGTGAAGTGTGAGAAATAACGAATACAAGATTTCTACCAGACACTGTGACAGACAGACAGACAGATTTGATATAGGCTTTATATTTTTAAAAAAAAACACACAAAATTAGAAAGATAGTTTGAGTGGAAACACAACATACAATTTAGTAGGCCCCAAGGTTCACACTCACCTTTAAAAAAAAAATTGTTTGAGACTCACTGCCATGTTGGTATACATTTAAAACCAATGAAAAAAAACCAGAACGTCTGACGTCTGCTCGATGTGAAAATGAATTTTTTAGTGCTGGCTCATTGAAAATTTACGAATTTGCATTAAGTAGGCACTACGGTCCACATTCCCTTTATCAAAAAACAAATGTTTGAGACTCACTGTCATGTTGGTAAGTTTAAAAGTCAATGAAAACATCTCACGACGTCTGACGTCAACATTAAAAAGGTAGACCAGCAGAAGTCTTGAAGCTCCAGAATGTTCGTGTAAGCATCCATATTTTTTTTTTATATAACTAGCCCGTCAAAACGTCGGAAGAGAACGGCCAGAGAATTGTTCAAAATCTGTGCACGTGCGGGGCAGACTGTAAACGCTGCCAGATTTTTTACGCAAGTGTTTTCAATGTTAACTTTAAGATTTCCGAAAATAAATCATGGTTAATGTTTATTTTTACACGCTCGGGCATCAAACAATTTTAATTTGTGTTCTTTGAAAGAAAGATGAAAATGTAAACTTTCTTTCCAAAAGATTTACAATCGACATTTCTTTTTAAAACTAGGTTTAGGGATATGACTTACTACTGAAACGTTTCATTGTTAAACAAAAAAAAAGTGTTTTTACATGTCCTATTTTCATGAAATCCAGATTTTTACCAAATACATGCAGATGTGTATATATTGAGATATTGAAGCGCTATGAACAAGTTAGGTGTATTGATTAATAAAATGGCATCTTGGTGTTGTGGACGGTCGTAGACTTGTGGCATCAAACTGCTGGCAGACAGCGAAACCAGTGCTCACGTACTATATTTTAACCTTATGAAATTTGAACTAACTTGAATATCTTCTTTGTGTACAATACAAAATATAATTGTTATTACAATATTTTTAAACAATCAACTTAAGATAGAATTCAATGAATGTAGTAGAAATAAGTAATAATATAAGATGGAATTCTGAACAAAATCTAACTCACACACACTACATAATACTTGGAAAATGAGTGGAATGGATCAGACAAATTCCAGCATCACGACTTCGGTTAAAACCTCCGTGTACAGAAATTGTGTTGTTACCTCCGTGTACAGAAATTGTGTTGTTACCTCCGTGAACAGAAATTGTGTTGTTACCTCCGTGTACAGAAATTGTGTTGTTACCTCCGTGAACAGAATGTAGGTTCGAATCCCAGACAACAGTGTCTGTGTTGAAACTTCATAAAATAAATGAGACAGGGAGAGAAATTAAAAAAAAAAAAAATGGGTAGATAGTCAAGGGAAAAGGATGTGAATGAATTAGGAAGTTGGAAGAGATGTGAAAGATAAACAAAACAGCGAAAGAAAAAGAAAATGTTCTACAAATGTCCAAAGGGATAAATGTCCATTAAGATGCAAGACGCAAAGCTCTTCAAATAGAATACAAACATGAGGATGACTTTTTTTTTAGTTTTTAATGGACCAGATTTAGACTTGATAAGGCCCTAAGCTTTTTGAGATAAGGAGCAACTTGTAATTAACACAAGGCAATTTATTCCTTTGCTTTTTTTTTCTCAAAAACAATATTTTGGACGCCCCTAGACAAGTGGGGGCCCTCAGCTCTAGCTTATGTTGCCCACAGGTAAATCCCAAATTACTGAACTGTGTTGTATTTTGTCCCACGAGAAGAGCGTTCAGGATCCAGCCCAGTCTAATTGACCGTTAACCTTTTTTTTACTTGTTAGACTTATTTAAAAAATGACATTGATTGGATGCAGTCAGGGTGCATATAAAATGAATATTATGATGTAAAAATCTGAAGTTAAAAAAGATATATACTTAGAATGCCGAACGTCATTAGAATCAAGTGCAAGAAGTGGCTCAGTGGCTCGAGATACAAAAATAAATTGTAATGGATGTTATATATTTTTAAACACTTTTCCAAAGAGAAAAGTATATATTAGTTTTGTAACTTGCACAAGCTATACAGTATTTGATAAAGCATTCTGGGTATAGACGTTCTCAATTAGCAACGGTTATTTTAAATTGCGAGGAAAATAGTCAAAACGCTAGAGAGAGTGAGTCACAGACATGCAGAGAGAGAGAAGAATGGAGAGAGAGAGAGAGAGATGAGAGGAATTTAGGAAATTTAGGCACCCGGAAATTTAGGCACTCGGATAATTAGGCACCCGGAAATTTAGGCACCGGATAATTATGCACTTTTTGACAAGGCGGAAAATTAGGCACCGGATAATTAGGCACTCTTAATTTTGAAAATAATTAAAAAATGTTAACATATATTTTATCCTTAGGCTATGGGCTATCGGTGACGTTATAATAAATAGCAACTATAACGATTCTAACTAAAGAAAAGCTGACAAAATGGGGAAAAATTACAATCATGAGAATGTGTGGAAAAAATGACTCCTGAGTCACTATATAATATAGACATCACAGGATTCAGGGAAGGGGAGGTCGAGATGATTCTCCACTCATTGCTTCCCTCCATCACCAACCCCTAAGGTTGACTGGTGAGTTTTTTTAATTGATGGTTATGCATTTTGTGTAAATATTTAGTTACTAATGTAAATACTTTAGATTAAAAAGTATTATAAAATATTTTTATTATGTCGGGGAGTGTTGGCGTTAAATATAATCGCAATCGCCCTCTGCCTGTGGGAAAGGGAGGGGTCGTACTAAATATCCGGGTGCCTAAATATCCGGTGCCTAAATATCCGATGCCTAAATTTCCAAATACCAGATGAGAGACGAGATAAAAAGAAATTAAAAGAAAAGAAACGTATTTACATTTTCAATATTTCCCATAGATCTGAGGAAGACATTCTTATAAAATAAACTTGTCATTTCATTGTCAAAGTCATGTATTTCCCAGATGCCAGCTAGAGATTCAAGTCATGATGCTAATTTTAGCTCTTCAACTCCTGAGTCTAAAACCGCCGCAGAGGCAAGGAAACCAATCAATGGTAAAAGTCCTAACGGAAAATCTGATAGGTCTGGACCCCAGTAAGTGGTCAGGGCAAACAGAGACTATTGACCAACGTGTGATGGCCATCGGTATCAAATCTCTCACTTGGAGTCATTAGAAAACAGTGGCTAGACCTCCTCCAGGGTGGAGGCAGGAAAGACTTACAGGGGAGATAAGAAATCTAATCCATCATATGTTTGGGTTCATGGTAAGCGCCAGAGGGCGGGAGGGAGGGGGAGGAGGAGGAGACCATGTTACTTCTACCTTATGGACTTGCTGTAATTTGGGGTAGAAACTAGAAAAGGGGGGCGGGGGTAGAACGGATGATTAGGACCGCGAGGGTAAAGGGCGTTGTAGTCAAACTGCGACCAACTTTCCTCGGGGAGATGTGAACAAATTTGTTTTCGCTTCAGTGACAAGATAGCGGGCCCTCTCCCCGCCCCGCGAGCTCCAAATAGACATACCTCTCCCTACTCTTCTTAAAACATCTTCATCATCTTAAAAGTCTTGTCAGCCCCCGAAGCGATGGAGGTCCGATGGTGGCTTTTTTTTTATTGACGGATGGGTCTTGGCTTAGGTGCGTAGTCCTGTTATTTCTTGTGGAGGGGTCGGGGGAAATGAGGAAATAGAAGGGGAGATGGTACATGTGATGTGACTAGAATATAGCGCCCTTGTCACGAGCCTCCCTAGCCCAAGCTGCTGACTTGGAATACATCTCGGTATGATCATCGATGCAGCACTGACTGCATTGAGCTGTAGTCTTTATTTATTAGGGTTAGGGTTACAGTCAAGTATCGCCTAAAGACAAGTGTAGTATTAAACTAATATTTTATGAAAAGTTATTTCTTCAAGAAGGTAGTATATGCTCGCTTCTGTTCCCAACTCCGTCGTGCAAGAGCTAAAGATATGGATCATATGGATGTAATAATCTTCATTACGTTATTGTACAAAAAAAAAAGGTTCAAAACTTATAAAATCAACAAATAAAACACAAAAACTATATTAAAAAATATAACAACACATAGTACGGGCCCCCAACAAGCTAGAAATGTGTGCCACTTTGACGATAGTTATTAATATCTCTAAGCCGTTGTTAAAACTTACAAGCGACGCGTTTAATTGTGTGACAGTGACATGTATCTTCCCTTTCTGCATTGTACTTGGTATTATTGCGATCGGCTGTGAATGATGCAATATAAGCGGCATCGCCGTCAGCGGTTTTAAGAGCGACAGACGACTCCAGAATGCCAGAGTGAATAGACGTGTTTTTGCAGTGAGTTAAATTTTGTTTAAAATACCATTGTTATAATACTACTTAAGTCTACTACATTCATTTCATCTCAAGTTAAATTTGTTTATATTGTAATAAAAGTTCTATTTAGTTTTTGTTGACAAAATGTTATTCAGGTGTTTCAAGTTTTACAAGTTAAAATATAATACACCCACACAGCGGTTTCATTGTCTACCAGAAGTTCGGTGCTACAAGTCAACGACCGTCAACAAAACCAGGTAACAAAAGTTTTAACTCAAAACTGAATGTTGGGTTATGGCTTTTGGATTTTTATTTTCTTCCTTAAGACTTGTTTCACTAGATGCTCGACTCGCAACCGCAGCTCTTCTAGCCCTGCAGCCATTTGATCAAGGACGCATGCATGTTCTGAACTAATAATGCACTCTGATTTTCTCTACCTGCGTAGCGCGAGACAATCTTCCAATCAGAGACAATCTGTTACGCAGGCTGCTCACGAGCGCAATTAATGGTAATCATACTCTCGTGCCTGCGAGTGGCCTGCGTGAGACTCACGATATTGACTCGCACGAGGAGAATAATAAAAAGGGTGAGTGGTGGTGGTGAGTGAGTGGTGGTGAGTGAGTGGTGGTGAGTGAGTGGTGGTGAGGTTTCTCTAGAAACATCGGAGAATTATCCGGAAATTATCCTGACAAAAATTCAAGCAATTTATTTAAACATTTTTTTCTAAAACGATGATAGCTATTTACGAAGTTATTAGATGGGAGACAATAAAAAAGATGAGATAGGATAAAAGATGTGCTATAAGATGTGCTATAAGATGTGCTATAAGATGTGCTACGTTCCAAAATGAAATAAGATAAAAGGAATGATGGGATCAAACAATAAGATTAATAAAACAAGAGGTTTGCACGCTGGACTGTCGATGGATTTATCGATGGTCCAGGGTTCAAACCCTGCCCGCTCCCATCCCCCGTCGTCCTGTGGGAGGTTTGGACTAGGAAGTAAATATCTTCAACTCTGAAGGAACATCCAAAACATGTAAAACATTTTACAAAACAAATATTACACTGCTACTTTCAGTTGCAAATATTTAATCAGATGACTTCTACCAGCATCTTACTTTACCCTCTTCAAATGCACACTGACTAAATAGTTGTTAACTGCATCTTTTTTTTTTTTGATAATCAAAGTTATTGATATCACATGACCCGAAAACAGGGATGTGTGTTTCAACCCTGACCACATGTTGAAAAGTTTTACAAATTTTAATTAAACATTTTAGTTAGTAACCAAAAAAAATTAATTAAACTTCGATTTTAACTAAGCTTTATTTTCTTGTTAAACAATGGTCTTAACTAATTTTTTTTAGTTAAACTAAAAGTTTCTAACTTTTTAGTTAACTTTTGCCCATCACTACTATTACACTTTATAATACTCACAATGACAGGCCTTTAGATCTAGACTTACAAGAAGATGCGCTCAATGTTCCTGATCATTAATTTATTAAACTTTGAATCAATAAAGCCTTACATTCGGAAATTTCCGAAATCTATAGCTCTTTCAAAAACGCGATAGTCCTTCCAAAACCGATGTTGGATCTAGACCTAGAATCCTAGATCTAGATCTGTAGCCAATTTAAAATTTATTTCATTTTAACTTGCAAAATGGCAACAGTCAAACTAGAGTTTTCCACGTGTTGTCAACGAGCTAGTAATTGTTTTCTCAGCGATTATATCAACTGCTATATTTCTAGACAAATCGATAGAGCCGTTTTTGAGATCAGCGTCTAGGCTCTCCATGAAGTTATGACTTGAATAGAGGTATTGTTAAAAACAACAAAACATATCAAATTAGATAGGATAAAAGCTAGGAGAGAATAAAAGATAAGATTAACACATGAATGACAGGAGAGAGGAGATGCGCCAGAAACTGGTAAACGATAAGAAATAGAAACAGATCATGATGGGATTATATGAAACTTTGATACGATACCTAGTAGGATACGACAGAACATGATGGGATGATATGAAACTTTGATACGATACCATGTAGGATACGACAGAAAATGATGGGATGATATAAAACTTTGATACGATACCTAGTAGGATACGACAGAACATGATGGGATGATATGAAACTTTGATACGATACCTAGTAGGATACGACAGAAAATGATGGGATGATATAAAACTTTGATACGATACCTAGTAGGATACGACAGAACATGATGGGATGATATGAAACTTTGATACGATACCTAGTAGGATACGACAGAACATGATGGGATGATATGAAACTTTGATACGATACCATGTAGGATACGACAGAAAATGATGGGATGATATAAAACTTTGATACGATACCTAGTAGGATACGACAGAACATGATGGGATGATATGAAACTTTGATACGATACCTAGTAGGATACGACAGAAAATGATGGGATGATATAAAACTTTGATACGATACCTAGTAGGATACGACAGAACATGATGGGATGATATGAAACTTTGATACGATACCATGTAGGATACGACAGAACATGATGGGATGATATGAAACTTTGATACGATACCAGGTAGGATACGACAGAACATGATGGGATGATATGAAACTTTGATACGATACCAGCTAGGATACGACAGAACATGATGGGATGATATGAAACTTTGATACGATACCAGCTAGGATACGACAGAACATGATGGGATGATATGAAACTTTGATACGATACCATGTAGGATACGACAGAACATGATGGGATGATATGAAACTTTGATACGATACCAGCTAGGATACGACAGAACATGATGGGATGATATGAAACTTTGATACGATACCAGCTAGGATACGACAGAACATGATGGGATGATATGAAACTTTGATACGATACCAGCTAGGATACGACAGAACATGATGGGATGATATGAAACTTTGATACGATACCATGTAGGATACGACAGAACATGATGGGATGATATGAAACTTTGATACGATACCAGGTAGGATACGACAGAACATGATGGGATGATTTGAAATTTTGATACGATACCAGGTAGGATACGACAGAACATGATGGGATGATATGAAACTTTGATACGATACCAGCTAGGATACGACAGAACATGATGGGATGATATGAAACTTTGATACGATACCATGTAGGATACGACAGAACATGATGGGATGATATGAAACTTTGATACGATACCAGGAAGGATACGACAGAAAATGATCAAAGATGAAATACGATACTATCCATCCATTCATCCCAGTGGCGGTACAGCCCATGGAGGGCTCTGGCCTGCTCCAACACATCCTTCCATTCAGATCTCTCCAGGGCCTTTCGTCTCCACGCCCGAGCCCCAAGCCCCCTTTCGAACCCCAAACTGTTGAGGATAGAATCCGATAATATACTGTCGGAATGTCGGAACACGTGAAAGAAAATGGAATGATAAATGGCATAGAATGTGATTTTATATTTTCAAACTTTTTTATTTCGGATATTGACTAATTAAGCAACGCCTTGTTTTTTTTTAAATTAGTTCTTAGTTCATTATCATTAACGCAAAAAGGCTATGTGATTAAATCATTCTACTTATTTTTTCGGAGCTTGTTAGCTGAGTATCAGTTGAGTCAGGTATTGATCATTTCAACTGGAAGTTGTATGCTTTATTCTATAAACGAATGCAAAGGCTCGATACCTTACCATCCTCACCTGTCTAGTCAAGTGTCGTTTTGACAAGGTCACCGCATTTTTGTTCATCGACGCTTCCCTGAAACCGAGGCTAGTTCATCCCTTGTTCTATTAGCTTTACACATTTTCAATGCTTTTGTTTCATCTAGAAAGGTCTTAGTCATATACTGATGATGTTATAGCAATATGACTTTAATATTGAAGTTACAGCTGGGTCTTCATGGCAATGGTGCAATCAATCTCTGGCTTCAACGGTTGCCTTCGAACGTAAGAGAAATGTGCTCATCTTCGATCCACGAAGGAGGAGGAACTATACATCCAAGTGCTTCGAAGTGTCAGCTTGTTGTGGCTTCTTGTTCAAATCCTTCTGGCCTACATTCAATGTCATTAAATTAGAACTAAAAAATCAAAATCATAGCATACTAGTTTCAAGGCAAAAAGACATAAGGAATGCAGACAAAAGTTGTAAACCTACCATTAGAGAGATCTTATATCTAAAACATTCAATCATAAGGTCAATGTTTTCCATGCAAAATGTCCAAACCTTTCAGAAAATCTTTCTAATCTTTTAGAACTAACTTATACTTTAGATATTCCTAAACTTTCTGAGGAGATTTTCGAAACTACCGAAATTAATTCCCAAAATTTCAGAAGAAATTCCTAAAATTAAATTTTAAAAAATCCAGAATGTGATTGAATATGATTTAAACCACTCAGAAGAAATCTCTTTACATTATTATGAAATTCCACATAAAACTCGTAACCTTCCATGATTAATTTTTTTAGCTTATCAAGCAAAAGATCTAAACATTTCCCGCAAGGCCGAAACCATTCAAATAAAAAAAAAAAACGCTGACTTACTCAATAAAAACTTTAAGCTACTGGTCATTGAACAAATATCAGGGCATTATTGTTATACAATTAGTGGACTTTCATTTTCATTACCGATTTAGCAACGTTTCATCTCTTCATATGTTCAGTTGAGCTGTAAATCTTCTTACGAAGATTAATAGACACTGTCGTCTTGAAAAAAAATATTTAAAAAAAACCATAGATAAACCATAGAGGACGGTTCCACAAGAAGACATTTCTCTAAGGACTTAATGCCTGTCTACAAATAACTGTTGACTCCTGGAGAAACTAGTTTCTCTTATTATGAATGGTATCTGGGAGACCCTCGGCCATTACTCTCGGCAAAAGCCATTGCCATTAATCCCTCGAGTAACAGTGATTTATCATCATAAATACTCGAGCTTAACAGCCCGCCTGGAATTAGGTGTACACATCCGATTTTTTATTTCCCTTTTCTTTGAGTCTACTTGTGTGGGAAAGAGAGAGAGAGAGAAAGAAAGAGAGAAACAGAGAGAATGAGATAGAGACAGAGAAGTTAGAGGGAGTGAAAGAGTTAGAGAGAGAAAGTGGGATAGATATCAATAAAGAAAAGAGTGGACCAGAGAAAGCAATGAGGGTGAGACAGATTGAGAGAAAGTGAGTGAAAGTGAGACAGAGAGTGAGAGAATGAAGAGGGTGAAAGTGTTAAGGACAAACTTGTCACAAAATATAACTCATAATTAATAGTTATTTCTATTTTAGTGTATTGATAAACAACGTCATAACAAGGCGTTTTAAAATATTTAATTAGAAATCATTGGATTATGGAACAAAGTCTGACACGTGAGATCATCTGACAGTGCTAATTATGACATGTGGCTGTCCAGATGTGGCGCCATCATAATCCTAGACAGGAGGTTTTTTGTTGTTTTGTTTCATCGAGAGTCGTTGCCCCTGCACCCGTCCCTTCTTTCTGAACAACTGAAAGCAAACAATAACACTAGCGTGGTAAACTAACAACAGCTTTGTGTCCAAGTGTCTTGAGATGATGACTCCATTGTAGTGACTTTCTTGTCAATAAACCTTCTCTTCAAAATGTCTGACCCTGCTTGTGAAAGTATCTCACATTTCTAAATTTAAAAAGTCAAGGTAATTAATAGAAGTTGAGTATGCAATGTTGAAGCTTTGAGTCAGAGGTTCTCAAAACTGTGAAATGTCACATGTTGAGGTGTTTAAGGATGTTCAATGATTGGCATAGGTTCAGATCCCGAATCGGGCTGAGTTGTGTTTGCTGAGAGTTTAAAGGTAGAACGGACACCTCCCCAGACACTTTTCTCATTCATGTCCACACATTCATGTCCACACATAGAGTTTGGACCACAGAGAACTAAGCTTGCTGTAGCGTGAAAAAATGAGCTGAATAAAAGTAACAGTTTAAAATGCACCAAATAATGAGCTATCTCTCTAATACCTAACTAGTAGTATTTTAATCTTGGACACGTTAAAGAATGAGCTGGATATGTAAATAGTTAAGTTCCCATTTCAGACCTGGCGATCTATAGGGATCGGTGATGTTAAGGTCGCCTGTTTCTGTGGACCACGGTTAAGGAGGGTGTGGGCAGCACAACGACCAATCACCTTTACTTTTCCCCAACTAATGTCAGGTACTCATTAGAAGTTAAAAATTCAAGTCTTCACCAGGATTTGAACCCGGGAACCCCCGCACTTTACCTAGCACTTTACCACTCAGCCACCGCGCCTCCTAAAGAACATTTACTCAGACGGGATCAATAAACATGGTGGTCCAAATGATTTATTAACGCAATCAACAAATCTATCGATATCAATCAATGTATCGATAATAATTTATCAAAGTAAGGGATATATTAAAGAGACTGAGAAACAAGCCTAGAGACTATCCAAGAATGGTAAAGCAGTGATAGCCTAAAAGAAAACAATATTTACGGTTGAGTGGTACAAACCACTCGGCTACCTAACAAGGCGGGATCGAGATGGAGACCACGTGATTTTTTAAAGATCTGACTTGAGCCATTAAAGGAATCACGGAAACTTTTTCCTAGATACCCTTTCCCTCATAAGTCACACACACACACAAAGATTGCACCGACCACTGTTTAAACCTCTAACTTGAACGCACTATTTAGAAAAAATTTTTTTTCCTGTGTGTGTGAATGGGTTCGGACCAAGCTTCGGCTCAAGGCATCACTTCTAGAAGAAACAAACAAACAAAAAGGTGCGGACAACAAAAAGAACAAGAAGTAACTAAACAATCGGCCTTCAATATTTGACAACCTGTACAAACAAGAAGTAACTAAACAATCGGCCTTCAATATTTGACAACCTGTACAAACAAGAAGTAACTAAACAATCGGCCTTCAATATTTGACAACCTGTACAAACAAGAAGTAACTAAACAATCGGCCTTCAATATTTGACAACCTGTACAAACAAGAAGTAACTAAACAATCGGCCTTCAATATTTGACAACCTGTACAAACAAGAAGTAACTAAACAATCGGCCTTCAATATTTGACAACCTGTACAAACAAGAAGTAACTAAACAATCGGCCTTCAATATTTGACAACCTGTACAAACAAGAAGTAACTAAACAATCGGCCTTCAATATTTGACAACCTGTACAAACAAGAAGTAACTAAACAATCGGCCTTCAATATTTGACAACCTGTACAAACAAGAAGTAACTAAACAATCGGCCTTCAATATTTGACAACCTGTACAAACAAGAAGTAACTAAACAATCGGCCTTCAATATTTGACAACCTGTACAAACAAGAAGTAACTAAACAATCGGCCTTCAATATTTGACAACCTGTACAAACAAGAAGTAACTAAACAATCGGCCTTCAATATTTGACAACCTGTACAAACAAGAAGTAACTAAACAATCGGCCTTCAATATTTGACAACCTGTACAAACAAGAAGTAACTAAACAATCGGCCTTCAATATTTGACAACCTGTACAAACAAGAAGTAACCATTTAATAACAAAAAAGATGCATTGTATAACTTCTGTTACATGTTTAGCTTCTCTGCACAGCTCCTATGAGGTGTCAAGCTGCTTGTGTTTACTATTGGCCTCAAAAGTTCCCAGACAAGAGAGCAGCAGACACCAAGCCTATTGTTAAATATGACGGAACTCGGAATAAATCACGACTCCAGGTGTGGCATAAGCTCAAGTTACTAGGGCCGGTGGAAGGGGGGGGGACACAAGGAGCGCCCTTATTCGTTCTCTTTTTGTTAGTTGTAACTTTCAGGCGAATGTGTTTATATGAACATTTCTTCTTTTTTGTTGTTTTGTTGATTGTCTGTTTGTTTCCACAACGACGTCACGGGTACACAGGCACATTACAACAGACTCACAAGGGAACGTAAACAAAAGTCGATCACGTGATGGCAAAAAAAAACGTAATTAGGCCATTTCATGTTAAGAAAAAAGGAATCCTGGCATCCCGGCACTCTCAAGTAATCCACACCCTGCAAGCCCTTCTCGGCCTCACAGTGGCGCCTTGGTGAAAACGTTGATTGAGAGGAAATAGATACGCCGAAAGAAAGTAAAAAAAAAAAAAAAAAAACTCGCAGTCGAGTGCCATATTGAACCAAATTCAAATGCACTTTTTGGAGATGAAAGAAAGCATTACTCTTCCAAATTGTCCCTCGAAGAAGCCTTTTTTTTGTAATGGCTTACGTCCCATTGCAATGGTAATCGAGGTAAGTAAATGATATTGTTTCCTTTTTGTGCTAATCATTCATCCTCGCTCTCTAGTCCCTATTGCCTAAGTATTAGAGGCCTCGGAAACCACGGGTGTGATAAATAAGCACGGGCTTGGGACCAGCTCAGACTTTTAGATATATTTCATCCAGCCCAAATGAAGATGAGTCTTACAATTGGCCTGGACCCTCAAGAGACAAGTTTTCTACTCTCAAGACAATCAGAAACTGGAACAGGTGTTAGAACAAGCAAGTTGGCTTCATCGGGTTCTCTAGGAATTTATCAGGTTCTCTAGGGCTTCATCAGGTCTTCTAAGAGAACTGTCAGAGTAATGTCTTCATCAGGTCCTCCAGGAGAAGTGTCAGAGTTATGTCTTCATCAGGTCCTCTAGGACAAGAGTTATGTCTTCATCAGGTCCTCTAGGACAAGAGTTATGTCTTCATCAGGTCCACTAGGACAAGAGTTATGTCTTCATCATGTCCTCTAGGGCAAGAGTTATGTCTTCATCAGCTCCTCTAGGGCAAAAGTTATGTCTTCATTAGGTCCTCTAGGACAAGAGTTATGTCTTCATCAGGTCCTCTAGGACAAGAGTTATGTCTTAATCAGGTCCTCAAGGGCAAAAGTTTTGACTTTGCATGCTCAACTTCATGCATAAATAAGACTTCAGTCCTCCGATGTATAATTTCAAGGAGTGAAAGTCTAGAGGCTGGTAGATAACACAGTAAGGAGATAGAGAGAGAGAGAGAGAGAGAGAGAGAGAGAGAGAGATAAACATCTACAAACTTTCAGCTTCTGTTATTTAGATATTTCTTTTTCTTTCATTTAGAGGAGGGTGAATGAAAGGAGGGCGTAGGGTTTCGTTCAACAATAGTGGGGAAAAAATCATATAAACAAAACATGAAAGAACCTGGTATTGAGTATTAAATATTTGTATGCAGCCATGCGAGAGAGCGCGTGTTTGTATTAGTGTAAGAGAGACGCGGAGAGCGAGAGAGAGAGAGAGAGAGAGAGAGAGAAAGAAAGAATAGAGAGCAGAGATAACTGCGAAAAAGAAAGCGTAACTTCAGCGAGCCAGGAAATCAGACCAAATTCATAAGATTCCATTAAGCTCAGCTTCAAAACCGTCTCGAAATGTCAAACAAATAAATCTTTCCCTCTGAGTTTACCATTCTTTATATCCAACTCGTCATTCAATACGCCTGTAAAATGGCCAAGACGCCTGTAAAATCACCAAGAACTACGATACAGATATATCACGCAAGACGCTATCCGGTTATAGAAACACAACCTTTTCCCAATCAAAGACAAACCTTAACCCTCAGAGAGAGAGAGAAGACTTTAAGAAACACAAGAGAGAAGACTTTAAGAAACACAAGAGAGAAGACTTTAAGAAACACAAGAGAGAAGACTTTAAGAAACACAAGAGAGAAGACTTTAAGAAACACAAGAGAGAAGACTTTAAGAAACACAAGAGAGAAGACTTTAAGAAACACAAGACATCTTCCACGTGACACTTTTGTCAATCCAGGTAACTGAGACGCTCTGAAATCTAAATCAACAGGTAAACATCAACAACAAATAAAACAACAACAATGCATTGGAATACCATACGCACGCGCGCACATACACGTGGTGCTGCGGAGAGAATGTCCCGAAATGTCTTGAGACAGGAAGTCAACAAAAGTTAAAGGTACGTACAGTCTATCCGTCAAATAAGATGAACACTAAATATAGAGACAAAAAAATGTGTAGACGTCAATAAGATGTACTTCAACAGTCACAGGTACACAGGCACATTATTTACTCCAAGCCCAAACAGTTCCAATCTCATCCGTGACCCGGCATACTTCTTCATTGTTCTTGGACTTCCAGGGCTCAAGGGAGACAAAAGCGGGGGACTGCTGTCTAAACGTTTGTTGTCATCCCTGACATATATACTGATGCAATTTGTTCAGTCAAACATAAAATCACACATACAGCTGTCAATTTTAAAGCTTCGTGCTTAGCGCTCAATTACGTTTAGTTATTACGCGACAGATCAATACATAAATGTCATTAAATAAATGCATAAAACCCAAGTGGCTAAACAAACAGATTTTACATCATTTCATTCTAAGTCTACTTAGAATCATTAAATGCAATCAAAAACACAATACACATTCCATTCCTTACACTTAAATTTT
Source organism: Biomphalaria sudanica (assembly GCA_036873155.1). NCBI lineage: Eukaryota > Metazoa > Mollusca > Gastropoda > Planorbidae > Biomphalaria > Biomphalaria sudanica. Next base: position 300,031 of record JAZGLO010000718.1, on the reverse strand, counting down.
GGGAATTCTATGCCGCATTTGATCTAAAATAAAGAGTTTTACTTCCAGAAATGTATACTTTGTTTTGGCCTTCGGAGCCAACAAAGTTCACATATTCCCCCTCCACACACACACATACACGGTCATTGTTTTCTCCTAGTTTTCCGCTGCAGGTCTTAGTTTTGTGTATGTGTGTGAGTGTGTTGTTGTTTTTCTCATCTAGAGTGTGCTGAAATCAATAGCTGGTAATTGACAAATCATGTTTTGCGGGATCTGTTTCCTCGGGGATGATGGTGTCCCTATGTTTAATGGTTAAGACGTGTCGCAGACCTTGGCGTTATGTTTGCACGGATCTTCGGGCGTTCAGGGGCGACTTTCGTCAGTTAGAATGAAAAGAAAGAGACCGAGAGTAAGTTGCGTAAATTAATATTTAAACTAGTTTATTAAAGACGCGGGGCGTGTGATCGGGTGCCGATGGGTGAAGAGGAAGAATGACTTAAGCTGACACACGGTGGCAGATAGTGCTTGACTATCAAGCCGAAAAGATCGATAGACAATCAAGGTCGATGGAAATTTGTTTTGAACTCTGGAATTCGGCAAGTTCATTTATGTATGGATGTTAATTATACTGGAATGACATGTCACAGATGAGAGCGACTTGCTTGTTTCTCAATTGATACTGGGACTTGTCCATAATTTGAGTTTGATATATGGAATTATATTTAATTTTATGAACAATATATTTAAAAAAAAACACAGAAGCTTACCCAAAACTGGAGACAAGACTAACCCAACTTCTTCTCTTGACTCCCCCACCAGACATCTTTTTGTAGCGATAAAGCGGTTGGCTTCCGAACAAGGGGTCCCGGGTTCGAATCCAGTTGAAAACTGGGATTTTTAATTTCGGTATCTTGGGCGCCTCTGTCCACCCCAGTTCAAATGGGTACCTGACATAAGTTGGGGAAAATCAAAGGCAAGGAAGGTTCCTCTATGTCAGATCCGCTTTGTGTTCTAGTAATTCCTCTGCATCTGATGCATGTTGGTGTGCAGAGCTGGGAAAGTGTTGCGTCAAGTCCCTGATAGTGAAGTTTGTTTCTTATTTAGATTTGATCCTCGTCTTTCCAAATCTCGCCAGAAGATGTAAAACTAATTCTACACTCTCAACACGCGTGAGTGCATCGGCTATGTCGTAAAAACAAACAAATAATATAGACTAGAGATATTTATGGTTATTCTATGCACGAGGCTTTACGGTCATGTATCTTCGATACAATGAAGTCTTGTTTTGGAAGCTCTAAATAGCATGAGATCGATTTATGTCTCTTTAGTGTCTCCCCATTCAACGAGCTTTCTCCGTGTCGCCGCCTGTGGTCCAAGTTAATGAGTTTTTCGATGAGTCGTATCTGCCAATGTTGTCCTACATATCTAACACTGAGATATTTGTCTGGTGTTCAGGGGCGGGCAAGCGTGGTGAGACGGACAGTCCCGGAACATTAGTTCGTGGTTGTTGCTTAGATTTCAACCTTTCCTGATTTGTTTATTTACTATCAGAACGTTGGAAACAACAAGACAATGTATCCATGAACCAATTCAAATTGTCAGAAAGAAATTGTTTTGTCTACAAAGGTTGTAAGAATCCTGGTGAAGACTAGGATTTTTACTTTCGGGATCTTCAGGTCGCCTCTGAGTCTACCCAACTTTAATGGGTACCTGACATTAGTTGGGGGAAAGTAAAAGGGTTGGTCGTTGTGCTGGCCATATGACATCCTGCTCGTTTACCGTTGGCCAAAGAAACAGATGACCTTAACATCATCTGCCGCATATATCACTAGGTCTGAAAGGAGAACTTTACTTGTTACTGAAAGAAATAGCAATGAAAGTCAAGCGTAATGCAGTGTTTATTTGTATATTTAAATAAGTTTTTATCCCTTAACAGCCTGTTCATTACCATTATAGTTTTAATGTTGATTTCACTGTCACTTCAATTGTCTAACTATTGCATGTTTTTGTTTGTTTTCTTTTTTGTGATTTCACTTCAAATTGTATTTCTGTTCTCTATTTTAGTTGTCTCTTTTTTTTGTCATTTTTGTACATTCGATTAAAAAAGGGTCATTTTCTCGCCATTTAATGGTCATTCTAGTTTAGTTTGTTGTAAACTCATTCCTCTAATTATTTCTCTTTTCTTTTCGTCCTCGTTTGATCCTACCTCTCGTGCAACTTGTAAACATGTCCGACCTTTCCCTATATATATGTGTGTGTGTGTGTCTCGGAGCTGTCCTGAGACAGGTACATTTAAAGTTGATCAACCGTGACCAGAAGTAGATAAAGGACCCCCACCCCTTTATTCCCCAAAACACACATACACACTCGTATTTGTAAAAGGCAATGAGGCTGAAAATAGTATGTGTCGCTTTTGTTGCCATCGTGTGTATGTGTGTGTGTATGTGCATGTAAACGGATAGATAGTGAAGTGTTCGTGTTTCTACCATAATATGTCACGTGTGAGCGGCTAGATGTCTTGTCAATCAGTCCTGATAAAAACCGAAAGAGTGCAGAAGTGAAGTTTTACATGTCTCAGATGCTACTTCAGAAGTGAAGTTTTACATGTCTCAGATGTTCCTTCAGAAGTGAACATTTTTACAACCAGGACGGACGGCGATGGCGGTGTGCAGGAATGGGCCATCGAGACGACAATTCAGAGCACATACCACACAACCAGGCAGACATTTGAAAGAAGTAGAAGAAGAAACCCCAATCAATCTTGACCCCGAAGTTTCATGTCGCATTAGGCGTATATGCTTTTAAGCGCAAGAACGAAATTTAGTAAGGGTGATTGGAGGGGGGGGGGGCGGGGGGGGGGAAGGAGCGAAATCTAAAAGGAAAATGTTGATAGAGAAAAACTAAAGGAAACCTTAAGCCTGTAAGAAACTTTAGCTTCAACAATTAGACTTGATATTTAGGTTAAAACAGGATTCCGTCAGATTGACGAAGAAGTGCACCCTCTATAGAAGCACAAAAAACAAAATGTAACATTCTCCCAAACACAAAACACACACACATTGTGACATTGCTGGCTGCTAAATTATGGGATTCAATTTAAGTTCACCTGGGCTTTATCCCCTCGGATATCATCTTGACCTTTTGAGGCAACTGATGAGAAAAACAAATCTGGCATTTATCACTTTTACTGCTTAAAACGATATTCACTACTTCCGATTTGCTGGATACATTTAGCTTTAAGAATGCCCTTGTTTTATAGAAATTTTATAGCGTTTTTATTTCGCGCGACAATTAAATACAAGGTGTTCTTAAAGTGAGGAATGTTTTTCAAGTTCTTCACTAGTCCTTATATGGATTTGTAAAATTGAAGTTTGGTACAGTAAAGTTCCCCTTTCAGGCCTTACTATTAAAAGGGCAAGATATGTACAAATCATGTGTTTCTGATGCCGACGGTTAGCAAGGATGTCAAGAGGCCAGCACAACGACCTACCGCCTTAACTATCCCCAACTTATGTCAGGGTCTTCCAAACAGTTCTCGAAATGTAAAAGCCTTGTCTTCAACGAGATTCAAACCAAAGACCATTCGGTTCGGAAGCCCAGATCTGTAACACACAGCCACCACGCCCCCTACATTGAAGTTTAACTTGCGTGATATTTAATGTGTCAATACAAGACTCGCATTTTCCACAGAGTACACAACAAAAAGGCTTTAGAGAGAGTATCTATGATAGGCAGAGTATTGACACATGCCTGGCAACCTGACTGAGTGATGTTTCAATGTCTGGCCCTAATGTCTGTCCAATCAATGAGGCAAATGTGTTTGAAGAATGCTGGTAATAACGTCATGGAAACATTGAGAAGCGAGTTGTGACACATGGCTGCAAATATTTGAACACGGTCCAACATTGTCACGTGCAGGCAATTGTGACAGCAGACGGCGAGTGGCACCTCCGGAAAGAAGAGTCTAGTCGGCTTGCCTTTTCACATTTAGAGCTATGAAACATGAACAGCAATGCTGAAATGTGAATATTTCTTTTGTTATAGTGTTTTGTTTTTACTTTCGGTTTCCTTTGTAATGTAGTGGAGAAATATGAAGTGACATTGATCTAAGGAAATTATGTTCCAAAAGTCAATTCAAAGCAGACAAATTTCAAAGCAGACAAACAATGGACTCAGAAGTGAACTTTTCGTAAGGCATTGGAATCTTTTAATACATCAGTATACAAGCATTACCCTCAGAGTCATTATTTTTAAATACACCCATTCTTTAAAGCCACTATTTGTTTTCATTCATCACTTTCCAAAGCTTCTTGCCAGTACACAGTGTTATGGACTGTGTGTGTGTGTGTGTGTGTTTCTATGGTGACAGTGGGAAGAGGTTAGCGATTGGTTGTGAATGATGCAACATAGGTGGCATTGTCGTCACTTGGTCTTAGGAGTGATGACGTCAGAACGTGAGACTGAAACGATGTGATATTGTAGTGAGATTTTGTTAAATGATATTATTCGTAAAGTCTACTACATTTGTTTTATTTATCACAAGTTGATTTTGTCTATATTACAAATTAAGTTATATTAGTATTTTTCACAAAGAAGTTATTCAATTTTTTTAATGTGTCAGTTAAGATGCGCCTGCAACGGTTTAGTTGTCTACCAGCAGTTTGGTGCTACAAGTCAACGACCGCTTAACGACACACACACAGACACTCTGATTGTGTCTATCTTCGTCTTTTAATGTGTTATTGGTGCACAGTCTGTCGTTGATAGACATCGCGATGCTATGAGAAGATCGATTCACCTGAGCGAGCTGTTATTGGGAGACGCACAAACAGCAAACACACAATACAAACTTTGTCTTGTTTCTATAAACGACAGACTGAAGTCGTGTGCACTCATTATCTGAAGTATTGGACTAGGGGTTCCCGGATTCTCTTAAATTAACTTGACTCACACCACCAAGCTTTATTTGCCCCCATTAGCTCAAAGGCCACTTGATCGACTTAGTCCCGGCGCGTCATTTCAGCGTGTCGCCTTGGACAAACGCGCAGCGATTTGGAGAGATTCGCGAAGTTGGAAGTTCGCTGTACTCTACTATTTAAGATGGTAATTTCATCAAATATTGTCTTACCGATCTGAGGTGGAAGGAGACTTGGATTAACAATGTCTACTTAGATTTCTCGTTCGTCTTCTCTCTCTCTTTTTCTTTTTTTTTCTTCTTTACTCACTCATTTGTGAATCTTTTTCCTTCCATTGTTCTTACAGTGCGTGTATGCGCCTAACCAAGTGGCCATTTGTAGTGCAGAGATGTCCATGAGTACCTTATCTTATCTTATAAATTACAGACGTTCCGTCAAACAAAAAGATAATTACGTCTACGCGTATGTACATGTGTTAATCTAGTCGTGCGTGTAAATTAGAGACTTAAACTCTGCTAAGTCACTTGACTTAATTTCTACTAAGTCACTTGACTTGAAATCTGCTAAGTCACTTGTTTTCCTGGCTGATTCAGGCAACATGCTCCATGCTTCCGACGGCACAAAAGGAAGAAAATACGAAAAACATGCATTTATGTAACCCTGCCGGACCAAGTAAAACAAAGGACGTTTGGGCAACGAGGCCTTCATCAGCTACAAAACATACACAAGATAAACAAACAAAGGAAGAAGGTGCATTTATACGACTTTGCCCTAGCATGAGGAATCAGAAATGTGCCTTTAATCTTTGTGTCATTTAGTTTTTACTACTTCGTTCCTTTTTTCTTTTTTGATTGTGTGTGTGTGTGTGTTTATGCGCTATATGTGATGGAAAGATGTTCAAGAGATTTAACTTTACAGTCAGCTTACATTTGTAAGCTAAATTTTACTTATTTCTAAGACGGCCTAGCTGAAGACCAAACAGGCGAGTTAGTTTTTAATGCTAAATAACAGGACCTGGCCCTAGGTCACCAAAGAAACAAAACCAAAACAAAAAAAAGCTCAGGTCACCACACCATTGTTGTGTCAGAAAAGTTGTTGTACTTAACATTCCGCCCAACTTTGATGTCGAGTCGATTACCTAGATGAAAGAGGAGATAAACTTCATTGACAATGCTGAGGAACGTATCTGACTGTCAATACAATGTTGTACGATATAAATCTACATAAATCTACACAGATTTCAGGCGTGTTGCCATCTTACCTACTTTACACATAAATGTTACAGTAAAAACTCGCTGATATAGACTTTGGTTACATAACCAATGTTTTAAAAGTTTAAAACCTAGTGGAGGTAAAGATATTAATTAATTTTGTATAACATCTCAAAGTCCAACCATTTATAATGAGATTAACACACAAGCTGTGGAATGGTGGTGTGTTTTCCTCAAGGTTCTGTCGCTAACCATTGGCAAACTTTGAACCATTAGCACTACAGACATCTAGATGGGCTTTCTTTAACTTTTTAATATTTTGGATTAGCGTTGATATGAAATATGAAGTAGAAGACTCATTGTCAAAATCTGGATTCGCAATGACACGGAATATCAATTATAAAACTCGTTATCCGATTTTGGCTGCAGATTGACATAGAGTAGGATTTGGACCAAAGACTAGAATTGAATGTTGAGTTAGCACCATAGTTGTCACGTCCAACACAAATTTCAGGTGGCAAGTGTAACATACAAACAGTTACTTTTTGTTTTCTTTTGTCACTAAAATAAAAACTACTATTAGGATTTCTACACTACACCTAATGACCATTTCATGGTTCACTGGGCAATACGCTTTGGGGGGAGTGCGATTGGCGTCACAGCTGACAGATGCTGGGATACATTATTATTCTTTTAAGACTTGTATACAATGCTGAGTGATACTCTGTAATGTATTTGAAAAATACCCTAAATAAAGCTTTTTTAAATAATACTGTTGAAAGTTGAATTTTGTTTGCCAGATTTTAAAATGAAAAGATTAAATATTGAAGACCATAAGGTTTTTTAGTTAGAGACCATCTTGTTATCATGTTATATAGTATTATGTTTGCATCTTATGGTCCCTCTATTTTGTTTTAGTCACAAAACTAGTCACAAATTAAGTTGATCAAATATGAATAAATGTACTCAAATAACTTCCGCTTCTCGAAGCAGTTACACTAGACGTTACTACTACAGCCTAAGACTGACTTGTCCAAGTTGAGATCCAATCTTAAAATGTAGAAGACATGAACAGACTTCAAAGCTTTTTATTTAAAAGCCGAATATGGCCCGAGGTTGCTAGTTCGTCAAGCCATTTTCAAAACGTTGTTTAGAAGTTAAGAAAGAAATGACTAAGTGTAGGTTCACAAAATGAAGACAACAGTTTATACAACAGGTGTGGTGTTTAAATGTCAAGTATTTGTCATGACATGTTGTCATTGTAAATGTCATCATTACAGTTATGGCATTACCAACCAGAGTGCTCACCCCCCTACTCCATTAAGGTTTGTAAACATGTCCTGTACAGACACGCACATACGCACAGTTTTACACAACGTAACGAGGGTGCGTGAAAAAAATGTTGTCGTTTAGTGGAGTTTTTCGGCGGAGGAATTAGGGTGGGTTGTCTTATGAACCCTCTCGCCCCCCGGCCCTCCCAACTCCTTGCTCCATTTTCTGCTAGTAACGTTAGGGGCTCAAAGTGAAGATACTTTACAAATATAAACCACACATACCGTTAATGTGCATGCAATTGTGGGAAGCGTGGTCGAGTGGCTAAGTGCGCGAGAACTTAGCTTGGCTTGAAGGGGGATCGAGGTTCGGGCAGAATTGTGTTTACTTAGCGCCTAAAGGCAGCACGGAAAATCCTTCTCCTAGATACCCCCCCCCCACACACACACACTTGTCCACAACTGAGATTAGACCAAAAGCGCTCTGAGCATGCTATAAGCATGAAAGAAGTTCTACATAAAAGCCATAATTTAATAGAAACACGTCTCTATTTACAAGAACAATATATCAACCCTATACAACAAGGCGAAAGTCAACTTCTAGTCATCTCTACCCAATAGAAACGTCTATTTTACACACGTGTGTGTGTGTCGTACGATCACTAAAGAAGTGCGAAACTTTTTGTATATTTCTCAACAGAATGTGAGCCTTCATTAACATGAACAAGGCAATGGCCTTCAACCCAACAGTGGAAACAAAAAATGTTTTCTCAGTTGAGTTTTTATGACTGTACCCGGATGGGAGTTTTCCCCTAATGGAGCTATTATATTAAAAATTTGATTAGAAAACATATTTGTCTTCCATTAGAAATGTGTTGTTGAGAGAACAGAAATAAAAACATACTTTAATAATATGAACATGAACTAAAGTAGTCGGAAGCAGCGATTTGTTCAAGGCCAGACCATGACCAACAGTGAGCAACAGAATGCACTGTTAACATTGTGGGCTCATCTTTGATAGTGCTTTATTTTTTATTTTTTTTTCAGTTATGTGAGATCAGAGCAGCGGCGTAGCAGCGATACACAAAGTAGAACTCGGGGAGGAGGATGTGCAAAGTAGAACTCGGGGAGGGGGATGTGCAAAGTAGAACTCGGGGAGGGGGATGTGCAAAGTAGAACTCGGGGAGGGGGATGTGCAAAGTAGAACTCGGGGAGGGGGATGTGCAAAGTAGAACTCGGGGAGGGGGATGTGCAAAGAAGAACTCGGGGAGGGGGATGTGCAAAGTAGAACTCGGGGAGGGGGATGTGCAAAGTAGAACTCGGGGAGGGGGATGTGCAAAGTAGAACTCGGGGAGGGGGATGTGCAAAGTAGAACTCGGGGAGGGGGATGTGCAAAGTAGAACTCGGGGAGGGGGATGTGCAAAGTTGAACTCGGGGAGGGGGATGTGCAAAGTAGAATTCGTGGAGGGGGATGTGCAAAGTAGAACTCGGGGAGGGGGATGTGCAAAGTAGAACTCGGGGAGGGGGATGTGCAAAGAGGCTATGGGGGGTTGATGAGAGTTTTAAAAAAATGAGATGGGAAATTATAAAATTTATAAAAAAAGTATGATAATAGATCATGTCGTCTTCTCAAAACAATCTAGAGACGAAAGAAAGCTTGCATGACGTAATTATAGGTGTGTATTGCAACATTATTTTGTGTGAAGTAATTGTTGGTGTTTATAAAGTAATTATGGCAGTTTTGGGTGTTTCTTGAATGCACTGATAGAGATGATGGTAGTGAGGAATTGACCTTGTCTTGACCATCCTGAGCAACACGTTGAGGAGGGAGACAAACCAAGTAGAGAGAGAGAGAGAGAGAGAGAGATAGAGACTTAGTAAAGACAGAGAGGAGACATGGAGCAATGGGAAATGAAGACATAAAGAAACATAAAGAGAGATAAAGAAAACCACAGAGTAAAAGAAAAAAAAATGGAAAATGATTTTTGTTGAATGTTGATGAATAAATATTAAAAGTGTCTGTCCGTCAGTCACTAAGTAAACGTGTGCATGTATGTGTGCGCTTGTGTGTGAGGTGCATGTATGTGTGCGCTTATGTGTGAGATGCATGTATGTGCCTTGTGTGTGAGGTGCATGTATGTGTGCGATTGTGTGTGAGGTGCATGTATGTGCCTTGTGTGTGAGGTGCATGCATATGCCTTGTGTTTGAGGTGCATGTATTCGCCTTGTGTGTGAGGTGCATGTATGTGCCTTGTGTGTGAGGGTATGGCTTTTAAAAAGTATATCTTTAAAAGATCTGGATAAACAAGACAAAAATTACAACTCCAATTGCTTAAAATCTAGATCTAAAGAGACCTAACGAAGTTCATTGATTTCATGTGGTAGGTGATTTAGTGAGTATGTTAGACTGTACTCACCAGCTTTAATAGTTCCAACAATTCCAAGGGTTGGTCAACGCAACAGTCCCTGCCTCCTGTATCCGTGTCCTTCAGTGTGAACCTATCCAGCTTGGATTTCTCCTGCGGACTAGGTCCGGTCAGAAAATCTTCACAAGGAAGGCACAGTTCTTCCCTCTCCAGAATAGCCGCCATCTGCTCCCCGATTTTGGGTTTGTGATTGTGGTGTGTCAGGTCGTAGTTCAAGGTCGCGTACAGGCACGTGACCACGATGATCAAGATGACGAACCCCGCGATGGCCACCCCTGTGATGGCGAAGAGCCAGACCCTGAGCTTGGCCACCGTGCTCTGAAGGCTCTGGTAGTCGTCCAAGCGATTGTTCAGTTTAGGGGCGCCGGATCCGTCGTTCAGCCCGTTGGAGAAAGCGTTGTTGTTCCCGTTGCTGGCGCTGCCGTTGTGTCCACCTGCGCCGCAGACCCCGGTGGAGCTTCCGGCCGCGGAGATGTTGTTCTTGAGAAACGGCTGCTTGCTGTCCAAGTTTGGGTCATAGAGATTCGACATGGTGTCCCCAGTGGTCATTGAAGCTATGGACGTGTAAGGCTGGATTTAAAAAACGGCTCTCCTAACGAGACAGCATACATGTGAGGCTCACATTCAGCAAAACACTTAAAAGCAAGCCATTTTTTTTCTACACTTTTACAGCAGTCTATGAAAGAAAAAAAAATCATTTAACTAGAAAAACAATAAAAAAAACAACAAAACATTTCATTATACAATTCAAAACATAATAAAATATTTTAAAAAAATAATTGAAAAAAAAAAAACTGGGATCAAAGCGGGTATCGAGCCCGTGATTTTGACATCATCAGAAGCGTGAGATTATGTATTTACCAACTCAGCCAGCGAGAATTCATACTTTTGTGATTATTTATTCATTTATTGATATTATTACTAAATGGGAATGTATGTCTAATACTAAACCTAGAATGTAATATCTTAAAAGAGTTCTAAATTAGAAGTCTAGGTCTAGTTTAGAACTCTGTAGATCTAGACTAGTTCTAGATATCCTTCAAGATCTAGAACCTAGATGTAATCTATGCTATATTAGATTACGTAAAAAATATTAGTTCACTTTAGATATTCTTTCAATAAGATTCAAGCAGCTTTAAATTTACTTAGTTATCGTATATAGTATATATCATTGTTATTGTACATTACATTATTACTCACAACTTCTTTGTACATTGCATATTGTGGTAAAAACAAATTAATTAATACAGAAAACAAAATAGATCATTTTTATTCAAAAATGCTATTTGTATTTCCAATGTGGCATAAGTCCAGGCCGCTTGTTTTTCCCCCAAGTCTTTGTAAACCAATCACATTTTCTTGCGTATTTTTGTTTATAAGTTTCGGAATTTCCTTAAGAAATGGGAGTTAATTACATCCTAGCCCAAACTTTCTGCAGTGAGGCATGAAGGTTCAAACCCTGGACCATCGTGATGAAAGTTCGAAGCGCATACCACACGACCAGGTATGTATCACGAAAGGCTCCCACTGCTTGAGGACCGCCGTAAGCCAACACATGCACTTAAGATATAAGTGTCGATATCAGTGAGATAATTGTTATCCAGTGCAAAATACACTGTATCGATTTTTAAGTGACTCGAACTTTCCACAGGCTACGCTAAGTAAATTGATATTTTTAATACCAACCAAAAAAATAAAAAAATAAGAAGACTTCTGCAAGGTCAAAAGTATCCATTTCGTAACTGAATAAATACAGATGTCGCAGAAGTGGGTGAAGAGTTCAAATGCATGTTTCATTTTTTTTTAAATCACGTTTAAATTTTTTTTTCTTGTAAAAATATTTTTAATGCCACTTTAAATTTTAAGAAACCGATTGTCGAGAGAATGACATAACGAGAGGGAAGGGTACACGCACTAATAAATATAAACATACAAAAGTCACACACACACACAAACACTTAAAACACTCGATAGACACACTAAACACACAAAAACACACAAAACAAGTGAATTTTTTTTTAAATATGTTCATTACACATCTTAAAATAAAAAATAAAAAATAAACAATATTACAAAGACAGTTTGTGTGGAAACACAAACTCAAAATCAGCCCCCGAAGTGGTCCACCCAGGCAGGCTGAAATTATATCAAAGACAAATGAGAGATAAGAATGGAGAAAGAAGGTTGACAGATCTTGTGTAGTGCCCCAACGGTACAACAGATCAAAGGATAGGTGCAAGTGAATGCAAAGTTAGATGTGAACCTGGCCTAACTAGTTCCCCTTTGAGACCTTGTGGTCTATAGGGCAGATGATGTGAAGTTCATCTGTTTTTGTGGCCTATGGTTAACGAGGATGTCATGTAGCCAGCACAACGACCAACCACCTTTACTTTTCCCCAACTAATATCAGGTACCCATTGGAGCTGGGAGGACTCAGAGGCGCCTAAGGATTCCGAAGTTGAAAATCCCAGTCTTCACCAGGATTCGAACCCGGGGCACCCGGTTAGGAAGCCAAGCGCTTTACCGCTCAGCTACCGCGCCTCTCCTGGCCTAACTGAAGTCTTATAATAGATGTAATTGTTTTGAAAAGAATCAATCTCTTTTTCGAATGCTTAAAAAAAAAAAAATAATAATAATTTCCGCAATATTTATTGTTCATGGAAATGACATTTACAAAATTAGTATTCGTTTTAATTTAGGTCTAATTTTTAATGCATACTAATTAGCTTTTTCTCTTTCAAAAACTGCTTGAATAACTGATTTTAAAAATAAGATTTTTTCACTTTCAGAAAAAAAAAGTAGCCGTTGCATCAGAACTTTGAATGGTCTAAAATATTGTGATGTCGGATTTTCAATATCTTTTCTAGTATACGAGATCTAAACGGGACGGACGGACAGACGGACAGACATTTCGCACAAAACTAATAGCGTCTTTTCCCCTTTCGGGGGCCGCTAATAAAAAATAATCTCGTACTTCAGCACCGTCAGCTAAATGTTCCTCAACGTTGGCCATTGAGCCGAAGCTACACTTGTGTAAGTGTAAAATTACCTATTGGTACTTTCATTGTATTGAACTAGATGTAGATTTACCTAAACTTCTGATTTAAAACTCATATTAGAATCTAGATCTAGATCTACACCTAGATTAGATTAACGTAAAAAATATAAGTAAGGTTAGATACTCTTTCAATAAACTGAAAGTAACATCGAGTTTAAAAAGCAACTCGGCTATCGTTACACTACGGCTGGATATTTGATGTTTTGTTTTACTGCAAAATTTAAATTTATATCCATTTTTACTTTGAAACATTATAACGGTCAAAGTAGAGTTTTTCTAGAGTGGCCAATGTTCTAGTAGTTCATTTCTGAGCGATATGCAGCAACTGTTCAATTTCTAAGAAAATAGTTAGAGCCGTCCTTTATATTCGCGCCAGATTCCAGGTTCAATCCACCCTCGCCCGCCCTTCGCGAAGTTGTGACTTGAATAGAGGTATACTAAAAAAAAAAATAATTAAAAAAAAAGACACACAAAAATATCACAAAAAGACACACAAAAGGCATTCAAAAGACGTTAAGATGATACACAAAACTATAAGGCTGTTCCAAGAGACTATATTGCCCTGTTTATACAAAGCATAAACTTGAACTTTTTTGTCGTAAACGTTTTTTAAACAAATCCAGCATGTTTACACCGAACAAAGAAATGAGGCACTTTCAATGGATGACTTCAACTTGCGGGTTACCCATAGGGCAGCAGCTTTCCGAAAGTCACCCGTTATCATTAATTGAAATCCCCTTCTTCCACACTGTGCCCTACTCCTATATTAAAACCAACTTCTGATTCGCACTGTATATATATATATAAAGGGTTTTAACATCCCATTCAGGTCTATAACTTAATAATATATTTAGGATCATTTCTGTATCGTTGTTTAGAACAACGTATCGTGTGTTTGGAGAGAAGTGGGGGCGGCTAGAAGAAAGTCTCCAGAAAGATAAAGTGCACCTGATGATGTATTTCGTAAAAAGTATACCTTCAAGCTTACTGGTCTATTTGTTTTAGAACATTCCATAAATTGATCAGCTAAATATCCATACCATCAAACACTTCCAAAACAATTATATTTTTTTGTTCACCTCCATTTTGTATATCCTCTGTTTAAGTCTTTCAATGGTGTACTTTTAAGAAACTTTGCTCCAATGGAAAGTTATTTAATTGGGCATGCGAAGTCACGACATTTATACAAAAGCTTATATCAACTCACTGTTTGTCTTAGACAATTTTTTTTCTCCCACAGCCATCCTCAGATCAAGTTGAAACTTTAAACAATTATTCATTGCACCTAACAAACATGAATCAATTTGAAAAAGTATACCATTAGTCAATCAATTATTCATAATTTATAAATTATTTTGTTTGCTATCGAAAAAGAGAAATAACTTCTATATTATTGAGAGATATAGTTGTAAATGCGAAGTTCTTTCCCTCAGATTATCTTTATTTATTTTTTTATTTTTTTTCAAGGATGTTTCTATTTGCTTGATATTCAACCGAAAGCATAGCTCTGGGAATGTTGGGATGCTCTGGGAATGTTGAGATGCTCGGGGAATGTTGGGATGCTCTGGGAATGTTGGGATGCTCTGGGAATGTTGAGATGCTCTGGGAATGTTGGGATGCTCTGGGAATGTTGGGATGCTCTGGGAATGTTGGGATGCTCTGGGAATGTTGAGATGCTCTGGGAATGTTGAGATGCTCTGGGAATGTTGGGATGCTCTGGGAATGTTGAGATGCTCTGGGAATGTTGAGATGCTCTGGGAATGTTGAGATGCTCTGGGAATGTTGGGATGCTCTGAGAATGTTGAGATGCTCTGGGAATGTTGAGATGCTCTGGGAATGTTGGGATGCTCTGGGAATGTTGAGATGCTCTGGGAATGTTGAGATGCTCTGGGAATGTTGGGATGCTCTGGGAATGTTGAGATGCTCTGGGAATGTTGAGATGCTCAGGGAATGTTGAGATGCTCTGGGAATGTTGGGATGCTCTGGGAATGTTGAGATGCACTCGGAATGTTGGGATGCTCTGGGAATGTTGGGATGCTCTGGGAATGTTGAGATGCTCTGGGAATGTTGGGATGCTCTGGGAATGTTGAGATGCTCTGGGAATGTTGAGATGCTCTGGGAATGTTGGGATGCTCTGGGAATGTTGAAATGCTCTGGGAATGTTGAGATG